>QLOI01004754.1:0-34402 GCA_003313605.1 Tuber umbilicatum | reverse complement strand
CCACCATCGCGAGCATGCCCATCTCCTCTGGGCCTCGGGCTAACATTCCACCAAATGTTTGCCAGCTCTGCTAGTTCATTATCCGACGTGGAGTGTTCATGCAGTATCCTGATACATGCAATCAACTGCAGGAGAAAACTCTTCATATCGCTGTCCTTTTAGTGGCGAACTAACAGGTTACTGATAAGCTAGTGCATTATCGAACTCACTGTCCCATTTGTATTCGTCTATGCTAGTCTCGTAGACAACCATTACGTTTGACAAGTCTATCGTCTTCTACTGTCTACGACATGATAGCTTGGTCTACCGACTCCCGTGATAAGACACTTAAGCCATTGGCGTATACAGGCGCTACCGGTAGCCACTGACGATAAACACCTCAATCAAGACAAAGCTACTATGATCTAGAGCTCGCTAACAACCTTCAGATATCTTACAGTCTTTCGGAGACATGTGGGAGTCGCAAGTCTACCACTTAACCGGAGGCCTCCAGGGCTTCTGATATACCTTACATACCTACCACCGTAGGCTTATAAGGATCAGTAGTGTATGCACTCCAGAATCACTTCTCGTGTAATCATTCGATCACCCCATGCCCCCTCATATATCCTGCAAACAGCTTCCGGTAGGAAGGACGGCGAGAACGTATACGGTATTCCAGCACCGTCTTCAATCATAGGCTTTTACTATTAAACCAGCAACTTCCCTATAGTTGGCCCATGACTCATTGTCTGTACATCGGGGCCAGAGAGGGGTGTTGGACTAAGATTTCTCAATGTTCGTCCCAGGCAAGATTTTCTCTGGTTCGTAGCACAACAACGGATTACCCGATTGAGCCCAGATTCGAACCTCCTGTATAATCTTGCGTAAAAAACAATCCTATGACATTTCCCGAAACTTCGCATAACCTTTTACGCTCAATGTAGGGTAACTCCTATTTAAAAGTAGGGTAACCTGCTTACCAAGGTAGGGTAACTATACTCCCTAAGGTAGGGTAACTACCTGCCTCAGGTAGGGTAACTCAGCGGAACTCTCGGAGACCTTCCGAACTCGCAGCGTAGACTTCCCTACCTGCCCCGTATACCTTTTCTGGTTCACATTCTTAGCATTAACATTTGCTTAGTCCACATGGTAACTCTTTGATAGAGTTACCTGACTAGCCTAGCCGTAACCCTTCCGTGCTCCGGCATGGGATAAGACTAAGTCTACTGTAAGATCCAGCAGGGTCGTTACACAGCGGCATACCTCAACGCAGGATATAGCGGAACATTGGCCATGTCCCACTACAAAGCGGTCTTCGGAATCGTCTACCCCCTTCTTTCCTCGATAAGGTTCAGAAACTCATCAGTGCCGTCCTTAGAGCAGTTCCTTAACCAGCACCAATCGCTTTGAAATACGGCATACCTAGCGGTCAAGTAAGCACTGATGAGACAACACCTTGCGGTGAAGAAACGAAGAAGGCACCATACCATGATAAAGGTTGGTGAATATCTTATGGTACAAGCTGACCAACTAGCCACAACCTTTGGAAGAAGCAAGAAGCTATAACCACGCTGGCATGAACCTTTCAGGGTATTACAATACGATGATTTCACCGAGAACTACAAGGTAGCGATGGGGTCACGACAATTCGGAAAAGAGACAAGGACTTTCCGCTATTCGGTGGTTAAGAAATACCACCCAAATGACGACAACCGGTTACCGGGACGATCCCATCCTCGCCCTCCGCCGATCCTAGTACACGACAAGAAGGAATGGGAGGTGGAACAGGTCTAGCACCATCGAGTACACTATGGAAAGAACTAGTTCTTGGTAGGATGGAAGGGCTACCCATCGTCGGAAGATAGCTGGGAACCGGAGGAATGTTTGGAACATGCGAAAGGAAAAGTAGAGGACTGGTGGAACGAAAACAAACCCGGAGTCCACCGCCACATGGAAAAAAACGTCAGCAGACCATCATGGACGCCAGCATTACCAGACCTCATTGAAGCCATGGAAGTTGACGATGCAGATGATGGTTGCTGGGCGCCATACTTGGACAGCGAATACGATTCGACAGGCAGCGAGAGTTGGGAAACAACTGAGGAAGAAAAACAAAGCTTGGAAGAAGCGAGAGGATGGTTTCCTTACTAGTAAACTGACCAGTATGGGAAAAAATGACTAACTTGAACCCCCAACGACAATGCACCTCTCCAATTTCCTGCGCCTTTTCTCGGCTGCGTCCAATTTTCGTTTTCTGTTGTGAGGAATGCGAGCAGGTGGACGTTCACCTTGGAGGAGAAACGGTGGACCCGTGGATACGCCTGGTGCTGAATATGGTAGAGCGGGTTTCCTACCATGAGTATGCTTGCAGGATGTGTTACGGGAACTGGAATCCAGAATACGATACCAGTATCTGTGGGCCGAATTGTTTGGCTTTTTGTAGTTGTTGTTAGTTTTATTTGGTGAAACTTTGTTTTGTTTTTGGGGATGTAACCGGTACAGGTACTTGGTTATATTAGTTTGTTTTACTTGTTGTTTTAAGTATCGCTTGATACTTAGTTTGTTTTATTTGTTGTTTCAAGTCTCGTTTAATACGTAGCTTAGTTGATGTTCAACGAGTAGGAAAACAAGTATCCAAACACCGAGCAAGTGTGGCTTTGGAAGAGCAGACTTCGACATAGAGTGTTCAGAATATACTCGTTTGAACAGTTACTTCTTTATTGCGATCTTAAAGACTCTTTCTAGTTTACAAGCACCTTGAAGTCTCTGTTAAGCGCTCCTCATGGCTACTCTTTTGTACCTTGCCCGGCTACCGAAAAGCTTATCGAACAGGTGACTGAGCCCCAGCCCAGACAGGTTACACTAAGCTTAATAGGGTAATTCGTTGTTGTGCTACGAACTGAAGAAAATCTTGCCTTGGGCGAACATTGGAAAATCTGCATCTAACACCCCCCTCTGGCCTCGATGTACGGACAATGCGTCATGGGCCAACTGAAGGGAAGTTGCTGGTTTACTAGTAAAGGCCTATGATTGAAGACGGCGGTGTAATACGGTATACGTTGTTGCTGTCCTTCCAACCGGAAGCTGTTCGCAGGATATATGAGGGGGGATAGGCCGATCGAATAGTTACATGAGAAGTTATTCTTGATTGCATACACCACTGATCCTTATAAGCCTACAGTGGTAGGTATGTAATGTATACCGGAAGCCAGGGAGGCCGCCAGTTAAGTGGTAAACCTTTGACCCACGTATGTCTCTGAAAGACGGTAAGATGTCCGTGTTAGGCATATGCAATTCCAACACCCCCCTCGGGCCCCGATCAAGGGCCCTGACGTCGCCTGCAGTATGGTATGAAGTTGCTAGTTACCAGCAAAAATCGCATAATTGGCAGCATCCCCATCACACCGTATACGTCGTCGCCTTCCGTCCGACCGGAAGCTGTTCGCAGGATATGTGAGAGGGATGGTGTGCACTGCTCATACAACTGGAATCCAGTATATGATACAAATAATATCTGCGTGAGCAGAAAAGCCTACCCAATCAGAAAACAATAATGCTTCACGTTGACTGACTACAATTAAGTCACAGGTCTGCAAAACGGAGAGGAGTTAAGGAGACGTAGCTGCAAGCATATTCTCGGTAGGCAAATCAAAGAAGCGATGGAGTACTAAGCCTACTGACTCTAAGTAAAAATCATGCAGTCATGCCTCTGTGTTGTCACCGTTGTCTGAAATTGAGACTGATCACCTCAATGACAGAGGAACAACTAGTGTGTTCGCATTCCGGCGGCATACTGAGACTAAAAGTTTATATGGCAAGGGCATCGTCTACTTCTGACTGGCGGAGTCTCGCACACCCGCAGGAAGTCGAAGTAAAATTTCCCAAATGACCAGAAGTGTGGAATTGTTCAGGGTCTATGAGTGTTAGCACTTAAGATTGATAAGACGAAAGAATACTAGTTGTGGCGAAGGTACTTAGTTAGTATAGGTATTAGATGTACTGGCTGCGGAAATTCATGCCGGATATAACTAAAAGAATTCCTCCCCAGCTATTAGTAGAGACTGCAACGGAGAGGAGATCTTATCAATATACCAAGTTATTACCTACACTTCATATTCTTAGTAGTTTTAGCGAAATGAGTATTAGCGATAAAATCACGACGCCTTCTTGACACCACTATGTTATCGAACACTAAAACGTTTAACCATACTCTACCGAGCTCCGAGTTGGTTACCCGTACCAGTCTGGAGGTTGTTAGCGAGCTCTACATCGTAGTAGTCTTTTCATGACACAGGTACTCATCGTCAATGGCTGGGGGTAGCGCCCTTGTAAGCCAATGGCTTAAGTACCTCGTCACGGGAGTCCGTAGACCAAGCTATTGTGTTGTAGGCAGTAGAAGGCGATTGACTTGTAAAACCTAATGGTACCATTGAGTGGCAGTCTACGAGACTTGCATTGACGAATACGTATGGGACAGTGAGTTCGATATTAGGCTTGCTTATCGGTAACCTGTTAGTGCGCCAATAATAGGACAACAATGTGAAGAGTTTTCTCCTGCAGTTGAATGCATGTATCAGCATACTGCATGAACACTTTGCGTCGGATAACGAACTCGCAGAGCCGGCTGACATTCAGTAGAATGTTAGCCTGAGGCCCAGAGGAGATGGGCATGCTCGCGATGGTTGTGAGCTTAGAAGTGGTGGAGTGGAGCTGGCAATAAAATTCTACTTAGGTTTATACGAGACCTCTTCTCCTAAGGCGATCAACTAGCCTCTCGAGAACTTATTGAGTAAAGCTGCGGCTTAATGATATTAAGTGTCAGTGTTCAGGTTTTCCCTCTTACATATTTGGTGTTCATTTTGCATACGAAGAAAGCTTTGGTACAGTCGCATCCTCGGGATCTATCTTCCCATCGGGAGCCCCCGTTACAGTATATATCGTTAAGCAAACCTTTCGCTTAAAAATTCTTCTCTCCAGATCAATTGATTAACTATGGTGGCGAACATCTTCCCAGTACGAGTCGCTTGTCTGCTACAAGAACCATCTGTTGGAATCAAAGATTTCTGCCAACCTTGATCGTATTGACTGTGCTGCGCATCAGGCCAATGGCGTCCGGTTACGATGGTCGGTCTCTTCAAACCTAGGTGGTCTCGAATGGCCTGCTATGCCAACACTTATCAAGGCGGCTCCAATTGACATTCCCGAAGAGTGTTGGGACATTGTTGTCACTGACCCCTATCGTTTATTTCATTCATTTACCCCGACCCCTCTTGAGGCTGGATCTACTGCTTATTGCCCTGAGGAGTTCACGTTTACAGGGTTTACCTGTCAGTTCATCGAGCCTTACATTCTTCATGAAGTAGGGCAGCAGATCAAGGTGGCAGAAACTCTGATGTGATATTGGACCGAAGAATCTCCACCAATCTTTCAGGAAGAAATTGTTGATGTGGCTGCCAACTGGATGCGTGGACAACAGAGATGCTTCAAGCAACTGGTAGCCAACCAGCAAGCCTCTAACAATAGGCTCCATGCCTTGGAGAGGGCAGTGAAGGAAAGTCACCAGATATATGAGCAAAACGATGTCATCATGACAGTCGCACCTCTGATGCCGAAGGAACCTAGGTTACACTTCGTGGAGCTTTTCACGCAGATTCTGAAGGACCCAGAATATCAAGGGATGCTGATGGAGGCAGGGGTTGTTGTGGTTTCAGGCCACAGCCAAAGGGCACCCTCAGCTGAGCCCTCACTTCACTCCTTTGTTAAGCAGGTGGCGGTAGCTTTGTCACTGACTATGACTAGAAAAAGCTCCACTGGGACTCGTAGTCCGGCTAGGGGTTCTAAGCACCCCGGAGTCGGGAAACAGCGAGAGACTTTGCCGGCAACTGGTGGTAATCCACCTAAGCCACGTGCTCCGTAGACTAACTCCACGGTCCAAGTTATTCCCCCTCCAGTTGCAGGAAATGATGATGTACCTTCGCTGATTATACTGAAGCCCACATGGGCACCACCACCACCGGCTCCTGTGGCCCAAGTCAAGCCCATCAGAGTGGGCCTATTCGGCTCAATGGGCGGGACTCTGTTACCTCCACCACGTTCGGTAGTGGTAAATCAGGCCTTCACTCCGGAGTGAGCACACAACTCCGGTTGCTTTGGCGGTATTCGGCCAGCAACACCAAGGACAGGGCCGTGTGAACGTCATTGTCGTATAGACCAGCTCCCACCGGAGGGTCATATGCGGTATCAGTATCACTTTCCTTGTAGCTGGCATCGCGACGAGCCTGTAGTACGCACAGATCATCTTTCACAGACTCCCGCGGCTGAGCAGCCGGCCCCACCTCCTCAACCAAGACCACCCAAGTTTCAGTTTTGTAGGCGAAGAGGACATGTGGGACCACCGAGAGATCCTGACTCTTGCGAGGCCTTGGTCGAATATCTGTTTAGTTTGGGTATGGGAACGGCAAACGATACTGCTAGCACCCCGATACCTCCTCCTCCAACCGAGAGCCCTGAACAACCTGCAGGAGGTAACACCCAAGCCGGAGATCAGGGGGGTGATGAGGAATTCCTTGATGGATAGAATCGCCCTGGGGAGACCCACAGTAGAAATACTGGTGGCAATGGTGGTGGGAATGCTCACTCACCTGGTGGAAACGTTGGTGCTGGAGGAGATCCGGGTAATTCTAGTGCCTCTGGTAGCTCCGACAATGATGGCGACTCCCTACCCGATCTTACCCCATTTCGAGGACAGCGAAAGCCCCACAGGATTGAGGCCAGGAATAGGAGATATGACTGTCGGTTGGCTAGGCTAGCTACTTTCCTTGGAAGGATGAGTGGGCAATACTCTAGTAACACCAGTGGGCCCGCTGCTTCGGCAAAGCCCAAGAAGCCAGAAAAGTTAAGTAACATAACAGCTTTCACGGGAGACACTAACAACAGCAAACGGTTTCTCTAGGACGTCGAAGCCCAATTCACTTATTTCAAGAAGTCCGGTTTGGATGATATGGATAAGATTGGCTTGCTCGTCCCACTCTTCGAAAATCCAGTCAAGAACTGGTATTAGGGTATCGATCGTTACATCAGTAAGGATGAAGTGATATGGAGGGGTATCATCTTTAACCCTGAAAATGAGCTGCGGACCAAGGCAGGATTCTGCGCTCGGCTCGAAACCAGTTTTGGAGGGCATGAGAATCATGATCGCAACGTTGTTGAATGGATGTGTTTGTCTATGAAGCGTGGGAGGGTTGACAAGTACCTCTATGAAGTGGTTGCCCTCGTGGCCAGCCTCAAATACACCGATTCAATGCAACTAATAAAAAAAGCACGGATAGAGATCACTTCTGAGTTGCGAAACGCAAGGGCGTTAAAACAACCACCTACTACCGAATTCAGTGCACATATCGATGTACTTCGCAAAGTTGGCCATACCCTTCAAGACAACACTAACTTTCGTAAAACCATTGCCAAGGACCATGGCGGTTCAAGCAATGATAAGGCTAGCCATAAGGGCTCTTCCTCGAAGAAGTAGCGGAAAAAGTAGAAGGGTTCAGGTAAATCAAAATCCCAACCCTCCTAGATCAATAGGACCCCTAAGGTTGGAGAATCTGTGTATGCCATCGCTCATAAGGGCATTCCGGATAACCTAACTGAAAAATGGCGCTAGTCTGGGTAGTGCTCTAAAGGCTGGGAGCCTGGCCACTTCTGCCGGAAATGCACCTTGTCTTCCCCTGTTGTGCACTCAGCAAAGGGAAAAAATAAGCCATCTGCTAATGAGGCAGGCCTTTAAGTGGCTCAGGCTAGCAAAGTTAAACGCATTGAGGCTGCTCCTCCCACAGCTGGTGATAAGAAACTCCTCAAAATACGTCAAGCTTCCCCACAGAGTATGGAGGTTGATCCCCAGAAATCAGAATAAGATAAGTCAGTCAACAAGTTCAAAGGAAATTACCAGAAACTAATGAGCCTCTCGATAAAGGAAGGGGCTGATCATTAGATTACTGGGAACAAAGCTAGGTAAATATTTGCCCGCAACCAAGAGAATACGGAGTTAATCCTAACAGGTTGAATCCAGGGAGGAATCTTGGTTATGTTAGATGGTCTGGGTCGCGTTTCTTTAATTTCTTTGTCATGGGTTTTCCTTTTCGAATCGAGGTTATTGGTTTTCCTTATGGGTTCGTGTTACTGGGACAGTTTCCATGGTTATGTATTGTCTTTGTTCTTAATGTTCACTCTGTCAAGTGGGATTTGATTAAGCAATCAAAGTTGATTTCCAGTTTACCTGAGTAGGGTTTAATACCCAAAATCATGTAGACGTGATTGTAAACATTTCAAACCTTTTAAATTATTGAATCTTTCACGACCCATTGTGGCTGCCCTTGTGTGGAAAGGCAAGGAATACTACCATCAAAATGGTTAATGAGTTGAGATCTACAAAGTGACTGAGGGTACAAGATCCTCCAAAACATACTAAGTCTATCCGAGTCAATGTACGACTTCAATGGAAACTTGGAGCTAGAAAGAGTACCACAGAGGCTACTCTCTTATTAGATAGCGGTGCTACAGGCCCAGTCTTTAGTACTGGCTGGGTTAAGGAAGCCCAGATACCATGTGTGCGAAGAGTGGTGTCTTGTCCGATTTCAGATGCTAGTGGTAATAACATACCCAGGTCAGGTACCCACTACACCAAGGAGGTGAAAATGAGCATTGGAGATCACATGAATAAGATGTGATTTGAAGTTGCTAATATGAGTAACTCAAAGTTTGACGGGTATTTACCAATGTCTTGGTTGAGGGACCATAATCCAGATATTGACTGGAAACAAGGTATTCTGACGTGGAGATCAGAATATTGTAAGGCACATGGTTGAGGTCCTAAAAGACGTCTACAATTTATAACCGTAGAGGAAATGTTGGCTGAAGATGCTGGTTCAATTTACCTCTTGGGGATGGCACAGTTCACAGATGAGGATGGGAGGATATTAGGCTGAAGCTCCTGCCCGAGTATAAGGACTTTGAGGATAACTTTAGCCAACAGTGGATTGAATCCTTACCGGAACATTCGAAGTATGATCAGAAGAACGAGCTACTAGCGGATACAACTCCGCCGTTTGGTCCGATTTATCCCTTTTCAGAAAAGGAGCTTAAGGTTTCCCCAGAGTATCTCGATGAGATGCTTCAAACGGGAATGATAAGGATGTCAAGCTCTCCCACTCCTGCATCGATTTTGTTTGTACTAAAGTCAGATGGTACATTACGGTTATGTATAGACTACTGTGAACTAAACAAGATAACGGTAAAGAACAGATACCCGCTACCATTAACGAATGACCTACGAGATAGACTCGGAAAAGCCCAGGTGTTAACGTAGTTGGACCTCAAGGATGTATACTACCTTCTGCGAATGGCGGAAGAAGAGGAATGGAAGACAGCATTCCGATGTCGGTATGGGTTATATGAATATACAGTGATACCTTTTGGCTGTTGCAATAATCCAGCAACTTTCCAAGGCATGATCAATGAGGTCTTCAGAGACCAACTATGCGAAGGGGTTATCTCCTATATGGATGATATATTGATCTACTTGGAGACAATGGAGGAGCATGTCTGCCTAGTCCGTAAGGTAATGAGAAAGCTCAGGAAAGGACGCTTATGGGTTAGCATAAAGAAATATATCTTCCATCAGGGAGAGGTTGAATTTCTCTGGTATAAGATATCTGATCACGGAATATCCATGACCAAGGCAACGGTAGCCGAACTAAAGAAATGGCTACCACCCAATGGTGTCCTTGAGGTCCAAAGCTTTATGGGATTCACAAACTTGTATCGAAGGTTTATTGAAGGATTCAGCAAGATCGCGAAACCTCACATTGACCTAACGAAGAAGGATGTAAGATTCCTGTAAACACCAGCATGTCAAGAGGCCTTTGACTTTTTGACGGAAAAATTTACAACAGGGCCTATATTAGCACACTTTGACCCAGAACGACAAACACCATTGGAAAGCGATGCTAGTGACTTTGCATTAGGGGACATATTATCCTAACTGTGTGAGGACGATAAATGGCATCCAGGAGCCTTTTATAGAAGAAAGTTCTCCCCTGCAGAGATAAATTATGATGTCCATGATAAGGAAATGACTGCGATCATGGCAGCATTCAAGGAATGGGATCATCTACTATGGTCAGTAGCGGATCAGATTACCATTTACACGGATCAAAAGAGTGAATATTTCAACAGTACCAAGATTCTAAACAGTAGGAAACATCGCTGGGCTGAGTACTTATAACCGTTCAACTTCCACGTAGCATACCGCAAAGGAAGGTTGAATGAACAGACCAATGCACTGACTAGGCGTAGGGACTAGAGCCTTGAAGGGGGGGATAATTCTCAGTCAAATTCAATGCGGAGCATTTTTGGCTCTGGGCAATGGGTAGTTCTATAGGAGCGGGACATCTTACGACCACAGTTTGTAACGGGGTCTCCCTATGGGAAGATGGATCCCCAGGATGCGGCCGTACCGAAGCTTACTTCGTATACAAAGTGAAGAACAAATATGGAAAAGAGAAAACCTTGACGGCGAAACTCAATATCGTTAAGCCGCAGCTTTACTCAATAAGTTCTCGAGAGAATAGTTGATCGTCTTAGGAGAAGAGGTCTCGCATATACTAAAGTAGAATTATATTGCCAGCTACTCTCCATCACTCTTAAGCTCACCACCATCGCGAGCATACCCATCTCCTCTGGGCCTCGGGCTAACATTCTACCAAATGTCAGCCGGCTCTGCTAGTTCATTATCCGACATGAAGTGTTCAGGCAGTATCCTGACACATACAATTGACTGCAGGAGAAAACTCTTCATATCGCAGTCCTGTTAGTGGCGAACTAACAGGTTACTGATAAGCTAGTCTAATATCGAACTCACTGTCCCATTCATATTCGTCTATGCAAGTCTCGTAGACAACCGTTACGTTTGACAAGTCTATTGTCTTCTACTGTCTTCAACATGATAGCTTGGTCTACGGACTCCCGTGATGAGACACTTAAACCATTGGATTATACGGGCGCTACCCGCAGCCACTGGCGATAAACACCTCAATCAAGACAAGACTACTACAATCTAGAGCTCGCTAACAACCTGCAGACATCTTACAGTCTTTCAGAGACATACTGAAATCGAAGGTCTACCACTTAACCGGAGGCCTCCCGGGCTTCCGGTATACCTTACATACCTACCACCGTAGGCTTAAAAGGATCAGTGGTGTATGCACACGAGAATCACTTCTCTTGTAACCATTCGATCGCCCCATGCCCCCTCATATATCCCGCCAACAGCTTCCAGTCGGAAGGACGGTGACAACGTATACAGTATTACACGGCCGTCTTCCATTATAAGCTTTTACTAGTAAACCACCAACTTCCCTATAGTTGGCCCATGACGCATTGTCTGTACATCGGGGCCAGAGGGGGGTGTTGGACTCAGATTTCTCAATGTTCGCCAAAGGTAAGATTGTCTTCGGTTCGTAACCCAACAACGGATTACCTGATTGAGTCCAGATTCGAACCTCGGGTATAATCTTGCGTAACAAACAATCATATGACATTTCTCGAAACTTTCGCATAATCTTTTACACTCAAGGTTGGGTAACTCCTATCTAGATGTAGGGTAACATCTTTGCCAAGGTAGGGTAACTATACTCCCTAAGGTAGGGTAACTACCTGCCTTATGTAGGGTAACTCGCCGGAATTCTCAGAGACCTTCCGAACTCGTAGTGTAGACTTTCCCTTCCTACCCGGTATACCTTTTCTCGTTCGTAGTCTCAGTATTACCATTTGCTTAGTCTACAAGGTAACTCTTTAATAGAGTTACCTGACTAGCCCAACGGTAACCCTTCCGGCCTCCGGCATGGGTTAAGACTAAGTCTACTGTAAGATCCAGCAGGGTCGTTACATCACCCCTCTCTTCCCTAGGGCCGCCCTCGGCCACTAGGGTTTTCGTTTATTTGCAGTTTCCCTGCCTACTAACCTATGATCCCAGGGTTTTGACGGGTATCGTTTATGGAAATCTTCCAGCGCTTGTGTGCCTGTTCCCTCTAACATCTCATACAGTTCCCAGGAGTTATCCACGGGACGATAGCCCTTTCAAGCCACTAAATATTGGACAAATCGCTGCGGGAATTCCTGATGTGCGCCCCCATACCAACGGCTGTCAAGGATGGTCTCAATAACATAACTAGGCTCATTATCTATTATATCGGGAATGGGTACCTCTACTGTACACCTGCCAGTTGAGTCCTCCCTATATGGTTCTAAGAGGCCAAAGTTTGAAGACTGGATGTATACCCCAATGTTCGTGGAGTTGAATTTCATACGCTGCAGAACCAACTTTTCGTAAGACCACAAATGGTCCGAACATGTGATGATCAAGTTTTTCCATCAGTCACTTGGTTCGCATGTTTTGACTATTCAACATTACTCGATCAGCCGTCTTGGCTCAACCAGAATTAACATCCTCCAACGTAGTATACTCCGGTGCTGGCAATCTTTTCTGATCATGTCACTTCCGTTTCCTCTCTTAAGCCTTTTGTAAAGTGTCTCGAAGTTCCATTCATGCTTCTTCTCAATCCTAAAGTAATAGCTCACTGCTTGTGTGTATACCTTGACTTTCCAATACAGACCCGGACCAATTTGTTTCTCGATTAAACCCATAATTGATCTCAAAGGGAGACTCCTTAGTCGATTCCGACATTGAAGTCTTATAAGCATATTGCGCCAAGGGAAGTTGCTCTGCCCAGTCATCCTGCTGGTAGGAACAATAACACTTAATTTATTACTCCAAAGTCTGGTTTACCCTTTCAGTTTGCCCATCAGTTTCAGGGTGGCAAGCCGTGGAAATATTTAGCTTAACTCTTAGCAATTTCATTAAGCTAGTCCAAAACTAAGAGGTGAATTGGCTATCAGGGTCCGATATGATACTCTCTCGTAGACCATGGAAACGCCAAACCTCCTTCAGGAACATAAGGGCTAAGTCACCTAAAGGTATTTCCGTTGCCAAAGGTATCAAATGAGCCATCTTCGAGAACCTGTCTACTATGACCCAGATTATCGTATACCCTTTTGACTCCGGAAATGCCACAATAAAGTCCACAGAAATCGCCTTCCATGGTCGTAGCGGTACCTCTATAGGTTTGATTAGTCCAAACCTGTTATGTCGTGCAGTCTTACTGCGCTGGCATATATCACATTTGCGAACATATTGTGTGATATAATCATCCATCTTTGGCCAGTAGAAGTTTGTCCTAACCCTTTCCATAGTCTTGTAGGCCCCAAAGTGTCCCGCTAAGCGAGAATCATGTTCAGCTTCCATGATTGTACCTTTTAACCCCTCATCCGCTGGTATGTACCAACTGTTCTTATAAAGGAGTAGGTCCTTCTCAATCGTAAGGTTAGAATCAACTGCCTTGGATTCTTCCTTAACCGAATCAAGGATCTTCAGGTATTCCTTGTCTCTTGATGCAACCTGCTGGAGTAGCTCTAGGAATGTAGACGGTAAACTAAATGCTTGACACACCTGCAACAACTGTGGTAGCAAGATGTCCCGCTCCTGTTGAACTATCCCTGGTCCAGGGCGAAAAAAGCTTTGCATAGAATTTGATTGAGAATTACCACCCCATTCAAGGCGGTAGTCCTAACGCCTAGACAGTGCATCGGCCTTGTCATTCAACCTTCCTTCACAGTATACCACTGGGAAGTTGAACGGTTGTAAGTACTCAGCCCAGCGATGTTGCCTACGGTTTAGAATCTTGGTACTGTTAAAATAATCCAAGTTCTTATGATGAGTGTAAATGGTAACCTGATCCGCTACCGACCGTAGTAAATGATCCCATTCGTTGAACGCTGCCATGATCGTAGTCATTTTCTTATCATGAACATCGTAATTTATTTCCGCTGGGGAGAACTTTCTACTATGAAAGGCTATGGGATGATATATATCGTCCTCACACAGTTGGGACAATATGGCCCCTAAAGCAAAGTCACTAGCATCGGTTTCCAGCTTTGTCTGAAGTTCAGGGTCAAAGTGTACAAATGTAGGTCCTGTTGTAAATTTTTCTTTCAAAAAATCAAAGGCCTCCTGACATGCTGGTGTCCAATGCAATTTGATATGCTTCATTGTCAGGTCGGTGAGAGGTCTCGCAATCTTGCTGAAACCTTCAATGAACCAATGATAGAAGTTTGCAAACCCCATAAAGCTCTAGACCACAAGGATACGATTGGGTGGTACCCATTTCTTAAGTTCGGCTACCTTTGCCTTGGTGATGGATATTCCGCAATCAGATATCATATATCCGAGAAATTAAACCTCTCTCTGATGGAAGGTCGATTTCTTTATGCTAACGCATAAGCGTGCTTTCCTAATCCTTTCCATTACTCTACGAACTAGGGAGTCATGTTCCACCATTGTTTCAGAGTAGATCAATATATCATCCATATAGGCGATCACGCCTTCGTCTAATAGGTCCCTAAAGCCCTTATTGATCATGCCTTGGAAAGTTGCCGGAGCGTTGCATAAGCCAAAAGGCATCACAGTATATGCATATAATCCATACCGGCATCGGAATGCTGTCTTCCATTCTTCCATTCTTCTCCTTCCACCATTCGACGAAGGTAGTATCCATTTTTGAGGTCCAACTTAGTGAACACTTGTGCTTTCCCGAGTCTGTCTCGGAGCTCATTCATTAACGGTAGAGGGTATCAGTTTTTTACTGTTATCTTGTTTAGCCCACGGTAGTCTATATATAACCGTAATGCACCATCTGGCTTTTGTACAAAAACGATAGGTGCAGCGGCAGGAGAGCTTGACCTTCTTATCTTTCCCGTAGGTAGTATCTCATGGATATACTCACGGAGGACCTTAAGCTCCTTTTCTGATAAGGGATAAATCGGTCTGAACGGCGGAGTTGAACCTGGAAGTAGCTCGATCTTGTAATCATACTTCGAATGCTCAGGTAAGGATTCAATCCACTGTTGGCTAAAGATATCTCCAAGGTCCTTATACTCAGGCAGGAGCTTGAGCCTAATATCTCCCCCATCCTTATCTGTGAACTGTGCCATCCCTAAGAGGTAAATTGAACTAGCATCTTCACCTAACATTTCCTCCTCGGTTATGAATTGTAGACATGTTTTGGGACGAAGACAATGTGCCTTGCAATATTCTGATCACCACGTCAGAATACCTTGTTTCCAGTCAATATCTGGATTATGGTCTTGTAACCATGACATCGGTAAGTATCGATCAAACTTTGAGTTGCTCACGTCTGCGACTTCAAATCACATCTAATTCAAGTGGTCTCCAATACTCATTTTCACCTCCTTGGGGTAGTGGATACCCGATCCGGGTATGTGATTTCCACTCGCATCAGAGATTGGACAAGATAACGTTCGCCGCACACATGGCATTTGGGTTTCCTTAACCCAGCCAGTACTAAGGACTGGACCTGTAGCACCGCTATCTAGTAAGAGTGTCGCCTCGGCAGTACTCTTCCTTGCTTCAAGTTTCCATTGAAGCTGTATCTTAACACGGATAGACTTAGTATGTTTTGGAGGGTCTCGTACCCTCAATCGCTTTGTAGGTCTCAACTCATTAACCATTTTGATGGTAGTATTGCTTGCCTTTCGACAAAAGGGCGGCCACAACGGGTCGTGAAAATTCAATAATATTATAAATGGCTAGAAATGTTTACTATCACCCCTGCATGATTTCGGGTATTAAACCCTACTCTGGTAAACTGGAAATCAACTTTGCTTGCTTAATCAAGTCCTGCTTGACGTAGTAAACTTTAAGAACAAAGACAATACATAACCATGGAAACTCTCCTAGCAACACGAACCCATAAGGAAAATCAATAACCTTGATTCAAAAAGGAAAACCCATAATATAAGAAATAAAGAAACGGGACCCAGAACATCTAACATAACCAACATTCCTCCCGGATTCTCGGCTTGTGCCTGGTAATTCAATAATCAGCCCCTTCTTTCCTAGAGGCTCATTAGCTTCTCGTAATTTCGTTAATTCTTGCTGACAGACTTCCCTTTGTCTGATTCCTCCGAATCAACCTCCATAATCCGTGGGGAGGCTCGACGTACTTCGAGGAGTTTCTTATGGCCAGCTGAAGAAGTAGCAGCTACAATGCATTTAACCTTGCTAGCCTGTGCCTCTTGAAGACCTGCCTCGTTAGCGGACCGCTTATTTTTTCCCTTTACTGAATGAACAACAGGGGAAGACGTGGTGCATTTCCATCAGAAGTGACCAGGCTGCCCGCATTTAGAGCATTGCGAAGACTTGCGCCGTTTTTCAGTTAGGTTATCCGGAATGCCCTCATGAGCAATGGCATAGGCGGATTCTCCAACCTTAGGGGGCTTATTTGTCTCTGAGGGTTGAGATTTTAACTTACCCGAACCCTTCTCCTTTTTCCACAGCTTCTTTGAGGAAGAGCCCTCATCGCTAGCCGTGACATTGCTAGAACCGCCATGGTCTTTGGCAACCGTTTTGCCGAAGTTAGCGTTGTCTTGAAGGGTGTGGCCAACTTTACGAAGTAGATCGATATATGCACCGGTTTCGGTAGGATGTGGTTGCTTTGACGCCCATGCATTTCGCAACACAGAAGTGATCCCTATCCGAACCTTAGCTATTATTTGCTACGAATCAGTTTATTCGAGGCTGGCCACGAGGTCACCCACTTTATCGAGGTACTGGTCAACCTTCCCAGGCTTCATAGACAAACGCATCCGTTCAACAAGGTTGTGGTCATGATCTTCATGCCCACCAAAACTGGTTTCAAGCCGAGCGGGGAATCCTGCCCAGGTTCGCAGCTCATTGTCAGGGTTGAAGATGATACCCATCCGCATCGCTTCATCCTCACGGATGTAACAATGGATACCTAAGAACCAGTTTTTGGCTGCATTCTCCAAGAGAGGAACGACCAAGCCAATCTTATCCATATCGTCCGAACCGGGCTTCTTGAAATAAGTTAATTGGACTTTGATATCCGTGAGAAACCGTTTGGTGTCCGTGGTGTCTCCTTTGCAAGCCCGTATATTACTTAACTTTTCCGGCTTCTTGGGCCTTGCCGAAGCTGAGGGCCTACTGGTGTTACGAGAGGATTGCCGACTCGTTCTTCCTTGGAAGGCCGCTAACCTAGCCAACTGACCGTCATATCTCCTATTCTTGGCCTCATTCCAGTTGGGCTTTCGCCGTCCCACGAATGGGGTAAGATCAGGTAGGCAGTCGGCATCATCCTCAGAGCTATCAGAGGAACTGTAATCACCAGGATTTACCCCAGCGGCGACATTTCCACCAGGTGGGGGAGCTTTCCCACCACCATAGCCACCAGTATTTCTACTGTGGGTCTCCCCAGGGCGATTGTATCCATCAAAGGATTCCTCATCACCCCCCTGGTCGCCAGCTTGGGTGTTACCCCCTGGAGGTTGTTTAGGGTTCACCGGTGGAGGATGTGGTATCGGGGTACTAGGCGTATCGTTCGCTGATCCCGTACCCAAACCCAACAGATATTCCACAAAGGCCTCGCAAGAATCAGGATCCCTCAGTGGTCCCACATGTCCTCTTCGCCTACAAAATCGAAAGTTGGGTGGTCTTGGTTGAGGAGGTGGGGCCGGGGGCTGAGGTGCTGGAGTCTCTGAGGAATGAGCAGGGCGTACCACAGGCTCATCACAACGCCTGGTACAGAGAAAGTGATGCAGGTACTGAACGTGGTGGAGGGAACAGAGCCCCGCCAGTGGAGCGAAATAGGCCCACTCCAATTGACTTAACAGGTGCCGCAGGAGTCGGTGGTGGAGGAGCCCACGTGGGATGTGGTGTAATCGGTGATGGTGCATCATCACTTCTAGGAACTGGAGGGTGAATAACTTGGACTGTTGGGTTCGTCTTTGGAGCACGTGGCTTCTGTGCATTACTACCAGTTGCGGGTGAAGTTCTTCGCTGTTTGCCGATTCCGGATTGCTTTGAACCCTTAGCCGGACTGGGAGCTCTGGTGGAGCTCTTCCTAGTCAAGGTCAACGACAAGGCTACCGGCACTTGCTCAACAAAGGGATGAAGTGAGGGCTCAGCTGAGAGTGCCCTTTGGCTCTGGCCTGAAGCGAAAACTACCCCTGCCCCTGTTAACATCAATTGATATTCCGGGTCCTGCAGAATCTGAGTCAAAAGATCCGCGAAGTGTTACCTAGGTTCCTTCGGCATCGGAGGCGCGACGGTCATGATGACATCGTTTTGCGCAGCTTTCTGGTAACCTTCCTTGACCGCCCGCTCTAAGGCATGAACACTATCGTTAATGACTTGCTGGTTGACAACAAGTTGCTTGAAGCCCCTCAGCTGCTCTCGCATCCAGTTGGCCGCCGCATCAACAATTTCTTGCTGAAAGATTCGCAGAGATTCTTCGTTCCAATATCGCATCTGAGTTTCCGCCGCCTTGATCTGCTGACCTACTTCATAAAGAATGTAAGGCTTGATAAACTGTCGGGTAAACTCTGCAAAGGTGAACTCCTCAGGGCAATCAGTAGTAAATCCCGCCTTAAGAGGGGTCAGAGTCAAGGAATGAAATACACGATTGGGGGTGGCAACGACAACGTCCCGACATTCTTCTGAAATGTCTATCGGGGCCGCCACGATAAGTGTGGGCAAAGCAGGCTATTCAAGACCACATAGGTCCACAAAAAGCGAGGCTCGCAAACGGTGGTCATGGTCCTGCTGCGCAGCTTGGTCAACACTACCAGGGTTGGTAGACATCTTCGTTTCCACTTGATGCATTTTGTTCCAGACAAGCGACTGGTACTCGGAAGATGTTCACAACAATGGTCAATCAATTAATCAGTAGAGAATGAGTTAAGTGAAAAGTTCGCTTAACGATATACTGTAATGGGGGGCTCCTTATGGGAAGATGGATCCCAAGGATGCGGCCGTACCGAAAGTTTCTTCGTACGCAAAGTGAAGAACAAATATGTAAGAGAGAAAACCTTAACGGTGAAACTTAATATCATTAAGCCGCAGATTTACTTAATAAGTTCTCGAGATGATAGTTGCTCGTCTTAGGAGAAGAGGTCTCGCATATACTTAAGTAGAATTATATTGCCAGCTCCTCTCCATCACTCCTAAGCTCACCACCATCGCGAGCCTGCCAATCTCCTCTGGGCCTTGAGCTAACATTCTAACGAATGTCAGCCGACTCTGCTAGTTCATTATCCGACCTGCAGTGTTCATGCAGTATCCAGATACATACAATCGACTGCAGGAGAAAACTCTTCATAGCGCTGTCCTGTTAGTGGCGAACTAACTGGTTACTGAT
Source organism: Tuber umbilicatum (assembly GCA_003313605.1). Lineage (NCBI taxonomy): Eukaryota > Fungi > Ascomycota > Pezizomycetes > Pezizales > Tuberaceae > Tuber > Tuber umbilicatum. The sequence continues at coordinate 15,074 of QLOI01004754.1, read as the reverse complement.
AAACTAGTCTAATATCAAACTCACAGTCCCATTCGTATTCTTCTATGCAAGTCTCGTAGACAACCATTACGTTTGACAAGTCTATTGTCTTCTACTGTCTTCGACACGATAGCTTGGTCTACAGACTCCCGTGATGAGACACTTAAACCATTGGCTTATACGGGCGCTACCAGTAGCCACTGGCGATAAACACCTCAATCAAGATACGACTAGTACGATCTAGAGCTCGCTATCAAACTCCAGACATCTCACAGTCTTTCGGAGACATACAGGAGTCGAAGGTCTACCACATAACCAGAGGCCTTCCGGGCTTCCGGTATACCTTACATAGCTACCAACGTAAGCTTATAAGGTTCAGTGGTGTATACACTCGAGAATCACTTCCCGTGTAACCATTCGATCGCCCCATGCCACCGCATATATCCAGCGAACAGCTTCCGGTTGGTAGGACGGCGACAACATATACGGTATTACAGCGCCATCTTCAATCATAGGCTTTTTCTAGTAAACCAGCAACTTCCCTATAGTTGGCCCATGACGCATTGTCTGTACATCGGCATAGAGGGGTGTTGGCCTCAGTTTTCTCAATGTTCGCCAAAGGTAAGATTCTCTTCGGTTCGTAGCCCAACAATGGATTACACGATTAGGCCCAGATTCGAACCTCCTATAAAATCTTACGTAACAAACAATCCTATGACATTTCCTGAAACTTCGCGTAACCTTTTACGCTCAAGGTAGGGTAACTCCTATCTAAAAGTAGCGTAACCTCTTTGCCAAGGTAGGGTAACTATATTCCCTAAGGTAGGGTAACTACCTGCCTGAGATAGGGTAACTCGCCGGAACTCTCGGAGACCTTCTGAACTCGCAGTGTAGACTTTCCCTACCTACCAGGTATACCTTTTCTCGTTCACAGTCTAAGCATTACCATTTGCTTAGTCTACATGGTAACCCTTTAATAGAGTCACCTGACTAGCCTAACCGTAAACCTTCCGGGCTCCGGCATTGGATAAGACTAAGTCCACTGTAAGATCCAGCATGGTCGTTACAAATAGTTTGAAAGGTTTTCCTGCCATGGCCAAGCAAACGGGGAAGATTTTTTACTCCACAATACTGAGTTCTAGAAAGAATAAAAATCAAGGAAAGGAAAGACTTGTGATGAGCTTTGGAGGAGGTAGCTCGTGTTAGACATATGGAATTCCAACATCCCCCTCTGGCCCTGATGTAGGGCCCGGACGTCGCCTGCAGTAAGGTGTGATGTTGATAGTTACTAGCAAAACGCAAGGAATTGGGTGCTTCCAGTAACACCGTATATTTCGTCGCCCTCCATCCAACCAGAAGCTGTTCGCAGGATATATCAGATGGGTAGTATGCACTGCCCGTACAACTGCAATCCAGTATATGATACAATGATATCCAGTTGAGCAGAAAAGCCTACCGTATCAGAAAATAGTAATACAACACGTTGGCCAACTACAAATAGTCACAGGTCTGCAGGAACAGACGGGAGTTCAGGAGACGTAGCCGCAAGCCCATTCTCGCTAGGCAAATCAAAGAAGGGATGGAGTACTAAACCTACCAACTCTACGAGGAGACAATCCAGTCATGCCTCGGTGTTGTCAGCGTTGTCTGATATTAAGTCGGATCATCTCAATAACAGAGGAACGACTGGTATGTTGGCATTTGGGCCGCATACTCTGTCTAAGTTCATATGGAAAAAGCATCGTTAACTTCTGACTGGTGAAGTTTGCACACCCTTAGGAAGACGAAGTTAAAATAAAGCTGAATGACCAGAAGTGAGAAAATATGCAGAGTCTACGAGTGTTCGCACTCAGGTTGATAAAATTTTAGTTGCGCAAATGTCATGGAGGTACTTAGTTAGTATTGGTATTAGATGAATAGGCCATGGCAACTCACACAGGATATAAATATAAGAGTTTCTCCCCTGCTATTCGACAGACAGCAGCGGAGAAGAGATCTTATCACTATAACAAGTTATTATCTATACTTCAAACTCTTAGTAGTATTTGAGAACCAAGTATTAGGGATTATTATTATTGCAAGGCCTTCCCGACATTACTCCGTTATCGAATACCTTACACTCCTAACCACACTCTACTGAGCTTTGAGTTAGTTACCCGTAACAAAAGAGGAACCATAGTTTTCTTATTTGACTACCATAGCACTGCTGCTCCCTGCACCATGAAGGGATAGCTAGATGTTAATTTTCAATAGTCTTTGTCACCAGCATGATCTGAATCTGAATATCCATCAAGTTCAGGTTTAACATCACTTTCACTACCACACTAGCAGCTATAGGTTACTCGTAGACCAAGCTTCCATATCTGCTTCGGGTACCAGGGAATACACTTCGTAGCAGATGTGTGCTCCTCTGTTGGTGCTCTATTGAACTTGCTAAGTATTGAAATGGTAAAAGTTAAGTCAGGCCTCATAACAGTCATAAAGTACATCAGGCTTCCAGCAATTGATTGATGTTTTGAACGTCAATCCTCCAAAACCTCTCTGGTTACCATGTCTTGCATTCTGTATAGCTGAATACTAGTCTCCATAGGCATTACTACTTTGTGACAGTGTTCCATCTAATACAACTTCATAATTATAGAAACAATTAACTTTTAACTAAGATAAATACAGCCAAAAAGATGATGGATCTGGATACTTGGATATTGTTGTGCCAGCCAAGATCTGAGTCTGTCCTTTGATACTTTTCTGAATGTAGCTTCTTTATTCAGTTGACTTTGGAGTGACAGCAACAGGCAAGCAGTAGGTCATCCATATAAAGAAGAAGGAAGAGGTAATTTCTTCTCCGGAGTCTTGAGATATGAGAGTTTGGGTCGCAACTTGAGTGCTTGAATCCAGTTGTACAAGGAAATCTGTCAATATAGCTGTACGTCCATATAATGATTTCTTAAGCTTACAGACAAGGCCATCTTCAATCAACTTCCTTACAGGATCTGTGCAGATGTGTGCTGCTGGAGAGTTGGTATGGTATTGCTATAAGCCTTCTAGTATCCTCATGTATATGTTGCCTTCTACCAGTGGATTGAGGAAAGTAGTAACCACATCCAGTTGTTTGAGCTTCTACCTATACCTTGCTATCAGAGCTATTATCATGCGAAAACTCACCTGCTTTACAACTGGTGCATATGTTTCACCATAGTCAGTCTGGTCGAAGCCCTTTATAACAAGTCTTGCCTTGTACATTTTTGATCCATCCGGGTTTGTCTTTAATCTAAAGACCCACTTGTTACTTATAGGCATCATGCTAACTTGTTCTGGAACATAGTCCCATGTACCATTCAGTTCAAGAGATCACAGTACTGCATGGATAGCTTCCCCCGAACTCTAACAGTCTTCTAGAAACAGGGCTTCCTTGTAGCTAGCTTGTTCACCAGGCTCAATGCTTGCTACAGCTACGGTTGCTTTCATCATACAACCTAGTCTTCCCAACCTTCTAGGTTTAAATTGAGGCTGTACTGGAAATAGTGCAGTCACCAGCTTAGGTTGCAGGTATGGTGCACCTGCATGAGGGGAATGATCAAAAGCCCTTGCTGGTACAGATTCCGACCTTAGAGTTTCCTTCACCGAAATAGCATGTTCACCAATGGTAGGACTGTGGGAAAAAGGCTCTTCTAATATATTCCTGACTTCCTTGTTGTTAGCTTGGTCCTTGGTCCTTGACTCCTCACTTAGTATAGGCTGTGTGGTGGAATAGATCTCTTGGTCAGATACCAAATCTTCCTCCACAAGGAATGATACTAATATCTCTGTTTTAGGAATTGTTGGTAGACGTCTGCCCACAACCTTACTCTTGTTGAAACAGACATCTGAGGTATTCAGAATTCTGCCAGTTGGTTTACTACCTCTTCATGTCTCAGTCCCACTAACATCCAGGCTGGCTGCATTCTTGACTTCTTTTATCTTTGGGTCTCAAAGATGCCATATCTTCGTTCAAGTTGAGTTGGTGTTCACAATCATGACAAATGTGGTTGAGCCTGGTGAAAACTTTCCATTCCTCAGCTCTTTGGTAATAATCTTATGAATAACGTACTAAAACAACTACAAATGTCCAATCTCTGCCTGCTTTCCATGCAGAACCTTGTGAGGCGTTTTGCCTCCAAGTGCATAGAAAAGGTACATGGTGTGGAGATATACTTCGGTATTAACAGCCTAAGCCCAAAAAGGCTTGTCCAGTGTAACGGGGGCTCCCTGTGGGGAGATGGATCCTAAGGCTACGGCCGTACTGAATCTTTCTTCGTTTACAATATGAAGACTGGACATGAAACAGACAAAATCTGAATGTTGAAACTGAATATCGTTAAGCCATTGCTTTACTCAATAAGTTCTCAAGAGGATAGTTGATCCTCTTAGGAGAACAGGTCTCGCATATACTAAAGTAGAATTAGATAGAGTCAGCTCTTCTCCATTACTCCTGAGCTCACCACCATTGTGAGCAGCCTATCTTCTTTGGGTCTTGAACTAACATTCTACTAAAAGTCAGCCGGCTCTGCTAGGTCATTATCCGGTCTGAAGTGTTCACGCAGCATCCTGATACATCCATTCAGCTGCAGAAAACTCTTCACATTGCTATCTGGCTAGTGGGGAACCAGCAGGTCAATGATAAGCTAGTCTAATATCAAACTCACTGTCTCATATGTATTTGTCAATACAAGTCCTGTAGACTACCACTCAAGGGTATTACAACGTTCTGCTAGTCTATAGTCTTCTACTGTCTTCGATACAATAGCTTAGTCTATGGACTTCCCTGATGAGGTACTTTAGTCATTAGCTTATACAGGCTCTACCCGCAACCACTGAGGTTAAGTCCGTCTGCCAAGCCAAGACTAAGATGATCTGGAGTTCGCGAACAACCTCCTAACCTCTTACAGTCTTTTAGGAACATAAGGCAGTCGAAGGTCTACCACTTAACTAGAGGCCTCCTGGGTTTCCAGTATATCTTACATACCTACCACCATAGGCTCATAAGTATCGATGGTGTATGCACTCAAGAATAACCTTCGATGTAACCATTCAGTCTCCCCGTGGCCTCTCATATATCATAAGAACAGCTTCATTTCGACTGGAACACTACAATGTATACGGTTTTATGCCGCAGTCTTTAATCATAGACTTCTACTAGTTGATAAAGAACTACCCTTCCCTTGGCTGATGACGCATCAATAGTACATCGGGGCAAGAGGGGGGTGTTGGACTAAGATTTTCCAATCTTTGTCCAGGGCAAGATTTTTTTCGGTTTGTGACGCCATAACGGATTACCTGATTGAGCCCATTATCGAACCTCCTTTATAATCTCGCGTAACCAACATTCCTATAACTTTATTCAAAACTTTAGGTAACTATTTATGCTCAAGGTAGCTTAACTCCCGTCTAAATGTAGGGTGACTACCTTACCAAGGTAGGATAACTATTCTCCATGAGGTAGGATAACTCGCTGAGGCTCTTGGAGATCTTCCAAACCCATGGAGTAGACTATCCCCCAACTACCTGGTATATCTTTCTTGTTCGCAGTCCAAGCTTTGCTATTTACTTCGTCTACATGATAACCCTTGATAGCGTTACGAAACCAGTTCAACGGTAACCCTTCTGAGCTCCGGCATGGGATATGACTAAGTCTACTGGGAGATCCAGTAGGGTCGTTCCATCAAGTCATGAGTTGATCATCACAGCCCTTGTATTTGCTGCAATTGTTGTAATGATTGATTCCGAGACATCGTTTTTATGCTGTGTGTAAGGTGGGGAGGGTTTCAACAAAATTCCAGACACTCATAATACTCCCTAGAAGTACCTGTTATCATATTCGCCCTGCCCATTGTCGTAACAAAACTGTTGAACTGGGAGGTCTTGAAATTGGGTCTGAATATGGATAATGAATTCCAGGAATGGAGAAACTACCTCCTCAGCCTACATAGTAAGTATTATATATATGGAACAAAGACCTAAATAATCATAGATATAGTTAAAAAAGCAGCTGGCGCTAGCCATTGATGGTGGATCAATTGGTCTACATAAATCGAAATGGACCAGCTCAAAAGGTTTTTCTATTCTTTCAACTGGTTATTGGACAAACCTTTGTCTGAGTTTGGACTTCAGACAGGAACTGCATAATCCATTATCATTATCTTCCTCCACATTCTCTGCTAGCTGCACATCTTTTAATACTTTAGTAATTAGTCATGAGCGCAGCTTGATGCTCAGAAGTCCGCAAGCGGATATATATCAAGCTACCCATTTGCAGGCTATAATTACTGTACAACCTCGCGAACTCATAACTAGTAGTAGCAGTTACCAAAACTCTGGATGTATCATAGACTCTGGTGCTTTATCATGTCTCTGTTGAGTAAGATTTGACTTTCAGAACCTCAGGAAACTTCCTAGTAGAGTAGAGATTGTAGTAGGAAATGGAACAGCAATTCTAGCACTGGCAAAGGGAGCCATATAGCTCCACCTGCGAACTAGAAGAACACTAATAATTAAAGCATGGTTATTACCTAGACTGCATATACCCTATTGTCAGTCAGTAAACTTGTAAAGACAATGTGTACTGTTCTTCTACAGCAGTTGTCTCTTGTTTGGACAGGGTATCGGGAAACAACAAATCCGAGTATTTGACTTACTTGGATCAGTAATATGCCTACAAAGTCCTTTACAGCTACTACCAATTCTCACCCCTAGGATATCAAGCCTAGTAGCCTTAAAGCCACATATGAAAGATCTCAAAATATGGCACCAACATTTTGGACACCTTAGCATGCAATCAGTTCTGTGTCTGTGAAGGATGCATAAACAACTTCCTACTAAGCCTGTCCTACAATCAATTACTAAAGTATTAAAAGATACACTGCCAGCAGATATGGAGAAGAACGATTAGGATACTGGATTAAAATCTTTGTTCCGTAAACCGCCCACCTACTAAGTCGGCTGCGGAGGTAGTTTCTGGGATTCAGGAATTTGTTGTCCATATTGAGACCCAGTTTCTGGGCTATCCTATTTGGTGATTTCGTCGCCAAAATAGGAAGGGTGAATATGATAACGGTTCTTTTGGCAAATATTGTGAGCTTCTGGAATTTCCTATGAAACCTCCATACCTCGTACACTGTAATGATGCTGCTGGATCTTGCAGTAGACATAGTCTTATCCAATGCCGGGGCCCGGAAGGGTTACGGTTAGACTAGTCTAGTAACTCTACCAAAGGGTTACCATGTGGACTAAGTAAATGGTAATGCTTAGACTAGGAACTAGAAAGGTATACTGGATACTGGTAGGTAGTGAAAGTCTATGCTGCGGGCGCGGGTGATTTCCGAGAGCCCCAGAAAGTTATTCTACCTATGGTCGGTAGTTACCCTACGTTAGAGAGTATAGTTACCCTACCTTGGTAAGAGGGTTACCATACTTTTGGACAGGAGTTACCCTACCTTGAGCGTAAAAGGTTATGCGAAGTTCTGGGCAAAGTCATAGGAATATTTGTTATGCGAAATTAGATAGGGGGTTCCAATTTGGGCTCAATCCGGTAATCTGTGGTTGAAATACAAAGCAGAGAATATCTCGCCTTGGGCAAACATTGAAAAATCTGAATCCAGCACCCCCCTCTAGCCCCGATGTACAGACAATGTATCATGTGCCAACTAAAGGGTAGATGCTGGTTTACTAGTAAAAGGCTATGATATACGACTGCGGTGTAAAACCGTCGACATTGTCACTGTCCATGCGACCGTAAGTTGTTCACAGGAGATATGAGTGGGCATGGGGCAATCGCATGGTTACAGGAAAGGTTATTCTTGAGGGCATACACCAGTGATACTTATAATCCTATGGTGGTAGGTAGTTGAGGTGTGCCGGAAGCCCAGGAGGCCTCCAGTTAAGTGGTAGACCTTCGACTTCCATATGTTTCCAACAGTCTGTAAGATATCTGGAGGTTGTTAGTGAACTCTAGATCCTAGTAGTCTTGTCTTGATAGACGTGCTAAACGTCAGTGGCTGCGGATAGCGCCCATATAAGCCAATTCCTTTCGTACTACATCTCAGCAGTCTGTAGACCAAGTTGTCATGTCAAAGACAGTTGAAGACGATTGACTTGTATAAGGTTGTGATACCATTAAGTGGTATTCTACAGGACTTACATAGACGAATACGTATGAGACAATGAGTTCGATATTTGACTAGCTTATCAGTTACCTGTTGGTTCGCCACTAATAGGACAACAATGTGAAGAGTTTTCTCCTGCAGCTGAACGCATGTATCAGGATGCTGCATGAACACGTCATGTGGGATAACGAACTAGTAGAGCCTGCTGATATTTGGTGGAATGATAGACTGAGGCCCCGAGGAGATGGGCATGCTTGCGCTGGTGGTGAGCTTAGGAGTGATGGAGAGTAGCTGGCAATATAATTCTACCTAAGTATATGCCTGACCTCTCCTCCTAAGACGATCAACCATCCTCAGGAGATCTTATTAAGTAAAGCTCCAGCTTAGCAATATTAAGTTTCACCTTTAAGATTTCCTCTCTTACATATTTGTCCTTCATTTTACATACAAAGAAAGCTTCGGTACAGGCGCATCCTTGGGATCCATCTTGCCATTGAGAGCTCCTGGTACATACACAGCATAAAAACAGAGTTAGTAAATAAATCATTGCAACAAATGCAGTAAAAGCAAGGGCTATGATGATTGACTCATGGCTGGACAAGCCTTTATGGGCTGAAGCTGTCAATTGTAAAGTATATCTCCATTATTTAGGCCCCTTCCATGCACTTGGATGCAAAATGTCTCACGAGGTACTGCATGGAAAGCAGGGAGAGATTGGACATTTGTGTTGGTTTAAGTACATTATTCATAAGCTTAATCCCAAAGAGCTTAGGGATGCGAAGTTTTCACCATGCTCAACTCAATGTATTATGATTGAGTATACCATCTCAACTAAGATAAGGCGTCATCGAGACCTACAGATAAAAGAAATCAATAGTGCAGCCAATATAAATGTTAGTAGGACTGAGACTGGAAGAGGTAGTAACGCAATCAGTACAATTCTGAATTCCTCAGATGTCTCTTTTGACAAGACCAAGGTTGTGGGCAGATGTCTACCAACAATGCCAGATACTGAGATCTTGAGGTCATTTATTCTTGGAGAGGATTTGGTGCCTGACCAAGGGATCTATTCAATTACACAGCCTGTACTAAGTGAGGAGTCAAGAACTTAGGAGCAAGCTAACAGCAAGGAAGTCAGCAAGATATTAGAATAGTCTTTTTTCCACAGTCCTACCATTGGTGAAACCTGCGGTTTCAGAGAAGGAAACACTAAGGTTGGAATTAGTACCAGGAAGGGCTTTAAATCATTCCTCTCATGTGGGTGCACTATACCTGCAACCTAAGCTGGTGACTGTACCCTCTCCAGTTCAGCCTCGATTTCAACCTCGAGGGTTGGAAAGGCTACTGTAACCTGTTTGGGCCTGGGTCTAGACAGGTATTTGATAGAGTTCACCGTGGACAAGTTAAGTACTAAAGTAATATCGAAGGTAAACGCCTAATCGAGGATTCGAGATGACCATACACAACTAAAGTCTTTTAGATCGCAATGAAGATGTAACTGTTCCATTAAGTATATTCAGGATACTGTCTGTCGAAGTTTGCCGTTTCAGAGTCAGACTTTCTTGGTCTTTGAATACACAACTTTCACTATCAAGGCATAAACAAAACTAAGTATCAAACAATAACTAAAACAAAAGGTATAACATACTAAGTATCAAACGATACTTAAAACAAAATATAAAACATAACCTAGTACCTGTACTGGTTACAACTTGGTAGTATGAAGAAAGCAACTCTGGCTGGAGTAAGCATTGTGCATGGTGAACTGTCTAGCTACTAGGAAGCCATGTATTTACAAGATGCTAGGAGTTGGGGGGAAACCATCTCTGAAGTGCTGGATTTTCTGGAACTGAATGGTACAGGGGACTAGGTTCCTGAACAAGTTATTATAAGGCATATAAGCAACAACCGGGTCTTTAGATTAAAGACAAACTTGGATGGATCAAGAAGGCACAAGATAAGAATTGGTATAAAGGGCTTTGACCAGACAGACTATTGTGAAACATATTCACCTGTTATAAAGCTGGTGAATTTTCGCATGATAATAGCTCTGACTGCAAGGTATGGATGAGAGCTCAATCAAATGGAGGTAGTTACTGCTTTCCTCAATCTACTAGTAGAAGGCAACATATACATGAAGATACCAGAAGGACTATGAGAATACCATACCAAGTCCCCAGCAGCGTATACCAGTACAGATCCTATAGGGAAATTGATCAAAGACGGCCTTGTCCGTGAGCTTAAGAAATCATTATACAGACTCAAAGATGCTCCACGTTTATGGCACACCTATCTTGACTGATATCTTAGTACAATTGGATTTAAGCACTTAACTTGTGACCTAAACCCATACATCTCAAGACTTTTAAGTAGTCATTACCTCTTCCTTCTCATTTATGTGGATGATCTGCTGCTTGCCTGTCGTTGTTGCATCAAGTCAACTGGATAAAGAAGTTACTTTCCAAGAAGTATCAAATGACAGATCTTGGCCGTCCACAACAATATCTAAGTATCAAGATCTGCCATCTTTCTGGCTGTATCCATCTCAGTTCAGAGTAATTTATTTCTACAATTCTGAAGCGGTTTCAAATGGAAGACTGTATCATAAGAAGTAGCAATGCCTATGGAGACTGGAATTCAGCTATACAGAATGCAAGACATGGTAACCAGAGAATTTCTGGAGAATCGACGTTTACAATTTCAATCAGTTACTGGAAGTCTGATGTACTTGATGACTGCAATGAGGCCTAACTTAGCTTTTACCATTTCAACACTTAGCAAGTTCAATGGAGCACCAACAGAAGAGCACACATCTGCTACTAAGCTTGTTCTTTGGTACTTGAAGCAGACATGGAAGCCTGAGCTTGGTCTAACCTATAGCAGTAGTTGTGAAAGTAATGTTAAACCTGAACTTGGTGGATATTCACATTCAAATCATGCTAGTGACAAATGCTATCAAAAATCAACATCTGACTATCTCTTCATACTGTAGGGAGCAGTAGTACTATGGAAGTCGAATAAGTAAACGATAGTTACACTTTCCATTACAGTGGCAGAATATGTTGGCAGTGTGGAAGCTGTCAGATAGGTCACATGGTTCTAATGTTTATTAAATGATTTTACTGGTGCTTGTAGTGGCGATCGAAATACAGGATTCTTAAAAGAAATCAGCGATAGAATAAATGAACCTTCTGTGACCTATCAGGATCCTACCACTATATCCTGTATATCATTTGATAAATGCAACATGATTGGACCTGTACAGCATATATTAATAGACAATTAAAGTACTATGAAGCTTGCTAGGAGCTCGCCCAACCAGGTCCATGAGTGTTCCAAGCCTATTGACATGCACTATCATTTCATCAGATAGGCAAACTAGTAAGGCCATATACGAATCTTTTTTATGTTCGCAAAATGTTCTTGATATTGTCCGCAGGTAGGTAGCTCCACTGCTAGTTGGGAGTACACGAGCCATTCTTAAGGCAATAGAGCGCTATAAGGCACAGTTTGGCACAGTGTTCCCAACCGTCCCGGGCAGGGTGAGAACGGACGGCCGGGCACGGCGTCCGTCTTTCATAAATATCGCAGTCCTGTAGGTGACGGCCTGGCCCTGTAGTCTTTTTTTGGGAAATAGTAACTCCCAGTATGGCCTCGCCATCTCTGGAATTGAGGGGCGTTGATTCAGAGCAAAATTTAATACATGATAGTGGAATCAAAGTATTTCGTTTCTCCATAATACAGACAGCATGCTCATGCAAATTCAAAAATGGAACATGATCTAACAAACCTATAGAACGTGGCCGTCCGTCCCGGGCATGGATCTGGACAGACTACAACCTGGCGTCCGTTCTGGGCAAAGGCCCCAAACAAGGCGTCCGTCCCGTCGTGGGCGAAAGACGGACGGACTGGACGCTTGGGAACACTGGTTTGGCAAGGTCTATCGTATAATCACAAGCTCCAGTTCTGCAGCCATCTGGACTCAAGTCACGGGCATGGATGATCTAGTTGAAATCTGGAATAGTGTTTGTTACGGGGCGTGGTGGGGCAGGTTTTGCTCTCAGAGGCCCCGCCCTTACCGGGCCCAGAGCTAGTATCTATTTGCCCCTCCCTGCTCTGCCTGGCCTCTGGGGCCCAACCCTACCCCCGCACACCACCAAAAATTGGCGGTGGCCCACCTATGGTATTAGCAGGGGTGGGGCTGGGGGTCGAAAAAGAGAAAACAACACGCCCTGCCCAGGGCCAGAAGCAGGCTGGGTCAGAGTTTTTGGCCGGGGACTTGGGCTTTCCGAGGCCCCGAAGGCCCCATATTGAGCAATATTCTGGAACCAGCTGAAAGAGAAGTTGGATACTGTGCATTCTGTAGCTGGCTAATTAGTTCTTACTAGTACCTTTGTCAATCTGTGACCGCTGGATGGTAATGTATGTATTAATTAATATATTGTAAGACAAAAGGAGGTTAAAGATCAGCTTGCTGGAACTGTCAATGAGATTTCTGAGCAACAAGTGGTGGCACACTTGGTAATAACCTTATCTCTATAGTTTTATATAATACGTAGAGTTATTACCTTTGCACCTCAGGAACAGCAAATGCTTGATCAAGTAGTCTATACACTACTAGAAGAAGAGCGAACTATGTTCAAAGAGTTGAACAGCACTGGTCCTTCTCCCACTTCTGGGTCAGTACTTGCTACAACACTATTGCAACCAGGATGCTTACAAGGATGCAGCTATTGAATCTACCGAGGTCAGAGAAGCTGCTGGAGTGGCCATGGCTGTAGAAGGATCCAGAAACCAGTGTCCTGTATAAACAGAGAATGCTGCTACCGTGGGACACATGGCTACAGGAAGTCTGACTGCCAAAAGCTTCAACATCAGCATGTTGGACAAGTACATAATAAAGGAAAAATATATCAAGATACCTGTGTGCAGGCCATAGTTGCATTGTTAGTACCTAGACTGTATACATTCTTATTGTCAGTCAGTGAACTTGCGAACACAGAATGTGTACTGTTCTTCAACAGCTGTTGTCTCCTGTCTGGACAGGCAATCAGGAAACAACAAAGTGGAGTATTTGACTTACTTGGATTGGTAATATGCCCAGATAATACAATATGGCTACCACTAATTCTCACCCCTAGGATATCTAGCCTAGTAGCCGTAAGGCCACATATGAAAGATCTCGAAATATGGTACTAACATTTGGGACACCTTGGCATGCAATCAGTTCGGTCTCTTCTAAGGATGCATGGACAGCTTCCTATTAAGCCTATTCCACAACCTATTACTAAAGTATCAAAAGATGTGCAGCCAGCAGATATTGAGGAGGAAGATGAGAATACTAGATTATGCGTTACCTGTGTGAACTCCAAGCTCTGACGAAAGTTTGCTCGTAAACCAGTTGAAAGAATGTAGAAACCTTTTGTGCTGGTCCATTCTGATTTATGTATGTTGTAATTTTGACATATTTCGTGGGAGAGAATGCTTAATTTTGTCTTCCACCTTCTGTTCTTACATCCTTATACTATATACACTCTCAGCTGGTGTTCTCCATTGTCTTCCCATTTACACTTCCACAGTTTTCCTTTGTTGCTCATCATATCTCTTAAGTCTTTCCTTGTTGAGCCTTTGTCCTTCTCATAACAAAAGATTCCTCTACTACATTAGGAAGCCAAATTCCAACAGTATGATACTAGCAACATTTCGTGGGACTGAGATCATGGGGAGGGAGGATGACAATGGGACTTAATTCGCAGCCGCACATCTAAGGCGCTTATTATCCGAAACCATATCGCACAGAATACCTCGAGCAAATGGCGCTCCAAATCCATCACTTCCGACTAGTAGCCCATGCACAAACCAGAATGACTGCAGGGTTCAATGCTGCGAGGATTTCTTCGCACTCTCAAGGGGAGCGCTTCTTTACAGACTTCATCTCGCCCCCAATTGCATCCCTGAGCGTGGCCACTGGATGTTCTTGTTCTTCTTGGTTCTTCGTCCGCTTTCGCTACGGGAGAGTAGTTCGGGATGGGGTCGATGGGGTGTGAACTCACCGCCAAAGTTTTGGCGTACCATTGTGTTCGTAAATTGCTGGGGGGTGTTTACATTCTTGTTCTTTGGCTTGTTGTGGATAGAATATTTGCTGCGTGGTTATTGTCGAGTCTTGGTTAGGAGATACCGCGTATTGAGATAACTATAGCGTTATGGGATAAAGGAGTTTGTGATAATGGTGCCATTCTCACTAGAATAAGGGGCCAGTGCCTTCGCTAAGATGGACGTCGGGGTTTTTAGAATAGCTGCTAAGAATTGCCTACTTGTGAGATACAAGTATTATACACTCTGAAACTTTCCCCTCCCGCAAATGACATACCAACCCTCCAAAATCTGGTTCTCCACAAGATCATCAAATATCCTACCCGTTTGTATTACCTCTCCACCAATAAATAATATCTACTCCTCAATCTAAATGCTCCTTACTCCCTCCCACCCCTCTGCTACCGCCTACCCGTAGTTCCCATCGAACGCCTCCGCCTCCCCCTCATTAACAACAACTGCTTCTCTCTTCTTAACTAACCACTCCCGATCCAACGGGCAAGTGCTCCGAATCTTCAACCACGGTGCAATACACTCCAAGTCAAAAACGTGCCTTCCTTGACACCCCAATCGGACTACAAGTGGGAACCTGTTGTCCAAAAACCGCTCGCCACAAATCGGACACTCATCCTCCGCCTTGAGCTTACTCCGCGGCACACGGTCCAGTGTGTCCAGGAACTCATCCGGGACGCCGTCCACCGGTTCGTGCGATGTGGCGGAGGAAAGTAGCTGAGTGACCATCAGCGCGAGAGTGGCAGTTGGGTTGGAGTCTGTGTTGGATTGGTAGGCGGCGGCGAGGGTCGTGAAGAGGTTTGAGGTTGTGGATTCGCTAAGGGGGGGGCTGGTAGCTGTGGTTGTGCT
>QLOI01004751.1:0-50233 GCA_003313605.1 Tuber umbilicatum | reverse complement strand
CGCACATGTGATATATGCCAGCGCAGTAAGACTGCACGACACAAGAAGTTTGGACTACTCAAAGCTATAGAGGTACCGCTACGACCATGGAAAGCGATTTCTATGGACTTCATTGTGGCACTACCGGAGTCAAAAGGGTATACGAAAATCTGGGTCATAGTAGACAGGTTCTCGCAGATGGCTCATTTTATACCTTTGGCGACGGAAGTACCTATAGTTGACTTGGCCCTTATATTCCTGAAGGAGATTTGGCGATTCCATGGTCTGCCAGAGAGTATCATATCGGATCGTGATAGCCGATTCACCTCTAAGTTTTGGACCAGCTTAATGAAATTGCTAAGAGTTAAGCTAAATGTTTCCACGGCTTTCCACCTCGAGACTGATGGGCCGGCTGAAAGGGTAAACCAGACTTTGGAGCAATACATTCGTAGTTATTGTTCCTACCAGCAGGACGACTGGGCAGAGCTACTTCCATTCGCGGAATATGCTTATAACACTTCAACGTCGGAATCGACTAAGGTGTCTCCCTTTGAGATCAATCATGGGTTTAATCCAGAAACAAATTGGTCCGGGTCCGTATCAGAAAGTCAAGGCATATACCGAAGCAGCGAGCTATTAGTTAAGGATTGGGAAGGGACATGGATGGAGATTCGAGATACTTTACATAAGGCTCAAGAGAGGCAACGGAAGTGGCATGATCAGAAAAGATTGCCAGCACCGTAGTATACTACGTTGGAGGAGGTTAATTCTGGTCGAGCCAAGAGGGCCGATCGAGTAATGTTGAATCGAAAAAACATACGAACCAAGCGACCGATGGAAAAGCTTGATCATCGTATGTTCGGACCATTTGTGGTCTTACGAAAAGTTGGTTCAGCAGCTTATGAAATTCAACTCCACGAACGTTGGGGTATACATCCAGTCTTCAATGTTGGCCTCTTAGAACCATATAGGGAGGACTCAACTGGCAGGCGTACAGTAGAGGTACCCTTTCCCGATATAATAGATAATGAGCCTAGTTATGTAATTGAGACCATCCTTGACAGCTGTAGGTATGGGGGAGCTGGTCAGAAATTCCCCAAACGATTTGTCCAATACTTGGTAGCTTGGAAGGGCTATGGTCCCGAGGATAACTCCTGGGAACCGTATGAGATGTTGGAGGGAACAGGCACATAAGCCCTCGTAGATTTCCATAAACAATACCCATCAAAACCCAGGGATCATAGGGTAGTAGACAAGGGGACAGGAAATAAACGAAAACGCTAGAGGCCGAGGGCGGCCCAAGGGAAGAGAGGGGTGATGTAACGACCCTGCTGGATCTTACAGTAGACTTAGTCTTATCCCATGCCGGAGCCCGGGAGGGTTATGGTTAGGCTAGTCAGGAAACTCTATCAAAGGGTTACCATGTGGACTAAGCAAATAGTAATGCTTAGACTGCGAACGAGGAAAAGTATACCGGTTAGGTAGGGAAGTCTACGCTGCGAGTTCGGAAGGTCTCCGAGAGTTCCGGTGAGTTACCCTACCTTAGGGAGTATAGTTACCCTACCTTGGTAAACAGGTTACCCTACTTTTGTATAGGAGTTACCCTATCTTGAGCGTAAAAGGTTACGCAAAGTTTCCGGAAAAGTCATATGATTGTTTGTCACGCAAGATTATATAGGAGGTTCGAATCTGGGCTCAATCGGGTAATCCATTGTTGGGTTACGAACCGGAGAAAATCTTGCCTTCGGCAAACGTTGAGAAATCTAAGCCCAATACCCCCCTCTAGCCCCGCTGTACAGACAACGCGTCATGGGCCAACTATAGGGAAGTTGCTGGTTTACTAGTAAAAGCCTATGATTGAAGACGGCAGCGTAATACCGTATACGTTGTCGCCGTCCTTCGGACCGGAAGCTGCTCGCAGGATACATGAGGGGGCATGGTGCGATCGAATGGTTACACGAGAAGTGATTCTAGAGTGCATACACCACTGATCCTTATAAGCCTACGGTGGTAGGTATGTTAGGCATGCCGGAGGTCCTGGAGGCCTCCGGTTAAGTGGTAGACCTTCGACTCCCGTATGTCTCCGAAAGACTGTAAGATATCTGGAGGTTGTTAGCGAGCTCTAGATCGTAGTAGTCTTGTCTTGATTGTGGTGTTTATCGTCAGTGGCTACAGGTAGCGCCTGTGTATGCCAATGGCTTAAGTGTCTGATCACGGGAGTCCGTAGACCAACCTATTGTGTCGAAGACAGTAGAAGACGATAGACTTGTCAAACGTAATGGTTGTCTACAAGACTTGCATAGACGAATACGAATGGGACAGTGAGTTTGATATTAGACTAGCCTATCAGTAACCTGTTAGTTCGCCACTAACCGGACGGCGATATGAAGAGTTTTCTCCTGCAGTTGATTGCATGTATCAGGATACTACATGAACACTTCACGTCGGATAATGAACTAGCAGAGCTGGCAAACATTTGGTATAATGTTGGCCCGAGGCCCAAAGGAGATGGGCATGCTCGCGATGGTGGTGAGCTTAGGAGTGATGGAGAGGAGCTGGCAATATAATTCTACTTAAGTATATGTGAGACCTCTTCTCCTAAGACGATCAACTATCCTCTCGAGAACTTATTGCGTAAAGCTGCGGCTTAATGATATTAAGTTTCACCGTTATGGTTTTCTCTCTACATATTTGTTCTTCACTTTGCGTACGAAGAAAGCTTCGGTACGGCCGCATCCTTGGTATCCATCTTCCCACAGGGAGCCCCCGTTACAAATTTGTCGGCACAGGTTAATCAGTGACCATCAGGTACCAACCGAGTAGGAAGCAGTCCGCCTTGGATCCCTCCACCTAAGGAGAGCCAAGATTCTCAAGAAAATCAAAAAGGAAAAGGAAAGGCCCCGCAACGACATGAGGCAGAAGCAGGGCCTAGTGGTGGAGGACAAGGAACACCGCACGGTCCACGAAATAATTCAGGTGACGACGATAATGTTGACGATAGTTCATCAAGTAGTTCTTCCGGTAGTGAAAGCTACAAAGACCCGGACGAAGATCAACGAAGGTGGAAACGAAGGCAACAACACGCCAGGCACGTAATGACGACCAAAGAAGACCTGGATTACGATCGAAGGGAACTACTTATCAAAGCCGTAAGCAAGGGTTTGGCTAGTGCCACATGGAAGGACGCCACACTGCCGCAAATCTTCGAAGCCAAGGACTACCAAAACATGAAAACATGGCTACTCCAATGTGAAGATTATTTCCAATGAAGCCCACAACATTGAGAAAAACATATGCATAGGATACAATATGCCATCAGTCGGACGAAGGGAGAAAATCTTGCGCATTTCACGAATTAATATCGATGCGCGATGAGTGGTGAACTAGGACATAAAAAGATCGAAGGACTCATCCATTGGCAACGATTTTGCCAGAAAATTACCACTCAATACGCTAGTACCGCAGAGGACAGTGAAGCACTACGAGATATAGATAAGGTTAAATGCGAGGGAAAGATTTCCACCCTCTTATTAAAGATAGAGAACCTTAACATCAAAGTGCAATTAACCGGTATTGCGTGGCGATGAAAGTTGGAAGAAAAGGTACCACTGCAAATATTAGAACGATTATCCCTGAAGAAATACAACCTCAATGAAGAATGGTTAAGTGGGTTAAGGGAATGTGTTGAACGCTATGAAGAATGGAGACTGGATCAACGAGTCTCCACCAGAGAAAACCACTTCAAAATGACAAAAAGAAAGAACCAAGATGTGGAAAAGAGTGGAACCAAAATCATCAAAAGGCGGAAGCAATATACCAAAGCAGAGCGCGCAGCATATAAGGCGGCCAAACAAGAAGGTAGGACCTCAACGTCGAATAAAGGTAAAAAATTGGGAAGCCCCACGGAATGGGAAAAGATACACAAGGGCATTCCGCAAAATCTCATTGATGAAAGAAAGAAAAATATGGGGTATACACGAGGTGGGTTAACAAATCACAAATGGAAAACTTGCGGAGAGGATGCGCTAGTAATGGCAATTCAATGGGCTCCTTGGAAAGGTACTCGGAAAGAGGATCGCAATGACCACCAACGAAATAAAGGACGTCCAAGAGTAAATTTGGTTAATGGAAACCAACCACCTCTACAAAAGGCACAAGTCACCCAGATCGAAAGGCCCACACGGGTTTAGCAAAACCTTTCAGATCATGAAATGAAGGACTAAGGGAATTTGGCACCGACGGTGACAGCGATCGGGTAGTCTATATGACTGGTGCTAGATAAACACGCAGGTCTATAGGAATCGAAGAAACGATGCGAGGAACACCTCTCCCACCCACCAGTGGTGAGGACCCCCAACACATCAACCGTGGAAAATAAATGATTGTAGTCGGACAGGTGTTCCGGAAACTCAAAGGTCTCCGATAAGGACCAACTTGGGATTAAAACGAAGTCAGGAGAAATCATATTAAGGAGAGTCAGTAGGGGCGAGGGAGATGACCGTGGGAGTAGCGAGGCATACTTCACTCAAGAGCTGTCATCGGCTGCACTTGAGACAAGGCTCTAGACTTGCTCCTCAGGAGCACTGTCTCCCTCGAATTGATTCGACAGGACCGACGTATGAATTCCATGACGGATAAGATCCCATGAAATGATGGTGGAGAACAAGCGCAGGAAGGATAGAACATGGTAATTGGCCAGCCCTATGAACCCGATGGTAATACTTTGTACCTATCTGGACGATCGTGAATACCCCCCAGAATAGGACCTGCAGGTTGTAAAGGCAGGATGAGAGGGAACCCTTCGGCAAGGGGTAAAAACCACTAGTAGTGGGCTGCCCGATGACCAAAAGGTTGTGGATGAAAAGGAAGGGCATACAACCCAATAACTACTCACTCTCTCCTCGAGTGTCGGTGAAATGCCATAGACCAAGATAAGAACGCGATTAAGGAAAAGGCTAACAGGAACTAGTTTGGCTGAGGAGGTCTGATTGACCGAAACTATGCAGGCATGGTCTCAAACATCCACACAACGTCTCAAAAACGAAAGGCCGACACATTCGTCGTAGTCCGAAAGAAACCAAAAATGCCGCGACCAAGACGATACAACTGCCTAGTAGGTATCGCACACGTCAAGATGGAAGGAAAAAGAATCCAGGTTCGCGTATTATTAGATTCTGGTTCTAATATCTTCCTAATCAACGCTCGTCTCCTAAGGGAATATGACATTCCCTATAAAACAAAACAATATCCTACAGAAATCTTAGGATTCGATGGCTCGGCCACCGCAGGTGGCGGCAAACATTTTACTTGCCCAATTTTGTAAGAAATCGGTACTAACTTTCACCGATTGGAGATCTCAAGTGAAATTGCAAATGCTGGAAACTATGACCTTATTATTCCTTTCAGGTGGTGTAAGGAACACAACTTGACGAATATTGAACAACCAGGAAAGTGGTATCTTGCCGAAAAATCATGTGCGGACCAGGACATTGATGAAGGATTGGGAGATATGTGGGAGTATGACGAAACGGTAGTCTTTGATCAAAACGCGCAGGTCATAGGACGAATACAGTGCAAGGACGAACCAGTCAAGAACATCATACATAAGGTCCCCAAACAATACCACGATTATGTTCAACTATTCAAGGAGGAAGTTGCCACACAAATGCCTCCTAGGAGGAAATGGGATCACGCCATCAGAATTGAGGATGGGGAAGAACCGCCTTGGGGGCCAATTTACCGGTTATCGGCAATGCAACTAAAGGAACTTAGGAAGTACTTGGATGAAATGCTACAACAGGGGAAAATCCGACCAAGTCAATCACCTGCGGGCGCCCTGATGCTTTTTGTTCCAAAAGTGGATGATAAACTTCGACTCGTAGTCAACTACCGAGAGTTGAACTCAGTCACCATCGTGGATAGATACCCGATACCTATCATGAGGGAACTCAGAGATCGTGTGGAAGCATCCCAGATTTTCTCCAAGATAGACCTTAAAAAAGGATACTACTTGGTACGAATAGCCGAAGGAGATGAATGGAAAACAGCGTTCCGATGCCCTTACCGCCATTATGAGTACACGGTAATGCCTTTCGGATTACTTAACGGGAACGCTACTTTCCAATCAATGATGCATGAAATACTACGTGAATTTTTAGACCAAGACGTCGTTGTCTACTTAGACGACATCCTGATTTATTCAGAAAACGAAAAGGACCATATTCAACTAGTTGAAAAGGATCTGCAGAAACTAAAAGAGAACCAGCTAGCGGTCAACCTAGAAAAATCAGTATTTCATGTCAAAGAAGTTGAATTTCTCAGTTACATCGTCAATACCGAAGGAGTGGAAATGAGCGAAAGAAAAGTCAAGTCCATAAGAGAATAGAAGGCACCCACTTCGGTTAAGGAAGTCCAAGTCTTTAAAGGATTTGCTAATTTTTACCGACATTTCATCCAAAATTTCTCTGCAATTTGCAAGGCAATCACGGAAACCTTAAAAGGTGATCCAAAAAAGGTTTATTAGAGTACCAAACAAAACACGGCTTTCTAAATCTTGAAGGAAAAATTCATTACCGCACCCATAGTTTGTCATTTTCATCCTGGACCAGACACTGTGGTCGAAACAGACGCAAGCGACCTCGCCCTCGGGTGCGTCCTACCACAATTTAAAGACTAGAAACTCCATCTGGTGGCGTTCCATTCACGAAAATTGAACTCCGCGGAACGGAACTACGAAATTCACGATAAAGAATTACTAGCAAAAATGGAAGTATTCAAGGAATGGAGACACTACCTCTTAGGTACCGAAATACCTGTTACAGTTTATACGGACCACCAAAACCTGCAACATTTCCTTACTACAAAAAAATGGAATAGAAGGCAGATCGGTTGGGCACAAACGCTAGCGGAGTATAATTTCAAAATCGTATACCGACCAGGTAAAAGAGTAGGAAAACCTGACGCCTTAAGTAGACGGCCTGAGTACCGTCTAGAGGAGGGAGCTGCGCATAGCGAACATTCTATTTTAAAACTAGAACATTTTCAAATCTTGGTGACGTCAGCAGAGATCGACGAAGATGACGGGATAGAGATAGAGGAAGAAATACCAAAACTTCACAACATACATATCAAGAAATTGAGCAAAGCAGCTACGATGCCAACTAAAGGATCAAGAATGGCTGCCGGTCACGACCTCAATGCATTAAACAATGCCCCACTTCCGGCAAAAGTTGAATGGCTGGTCGAGATAGGGATAGCTATCAGTCTACCACAAGGAATATATGGAAGAGTCGCGTCTCGCAGTGGACTAGCAAGTAAGAACGGAATTGAGGTTGAAGCTGTAGTCATGGATGCAGATTATACAGGCAAACTCAAGGTACTATTGCGAAACCATAGTTTCAAGGACTATCAAATACACAAGGGTGACCGCATAGGGCAACTAATAGTAACTCAAATCGATAACTCCGAATTGATGGAAGTCAAGGAGTTAGATCAAACAAAGCACGCATGCCAAGGTTTCGGAAGGACAGATTTCATTCCAATTCGAATGCTAGAAACAGAGACAATAATGACTCCGAAAAGTATACTGCAAGCAGATGCAGAAGCTAATAGTTATTGCGACAAACTGGACGAATTACGCAACCACCAGTCAAAACAGGAAATAGTTTTGATGTCAAACTTCACACTAGCACAGGTAGAAATGAAGGTGTTTGCTACCGAATTCTTTGACCAAGTCCTAGCTGCTGCGGAACAAGACGAAGAGTGGAAAGAACGAAAAGGGGAATTGGAATCATTGTGACGAAACGGGGGGACATTACCGAAACAGTGGAAGACAATCGAAGGGTTTCTATAGTACAAAAACCGGCTCTATGTGCCCGACAATGAAGAACTGCGGACCACAATCGCGAATGGATGTCATGATTCTAAGGTGGCAGGACATTTTGGACAGGAAAAAATACTAGAAATAATCATGCGAGATTTTCACAGGAAAGGATTGGCTAACCGGATAAATGATTACGTACGATCATGTGACGAATGCCGACACAATAAGTCTCCACATCACGCCAAGCACGGATTGTTACACCCTCTACAAATTCCTTATGCTGCTTGGGCGTCAATATCTACCGATTTTATAACACACCTACCAGAATCACAAGGAGACACACAAATTATCGTTGTAGTAGACTGATTCACCAAAATGGACCATGTCATCAGTCTACACGAAAATGCGACGGCCAAAGATGTGGCCAAATCCTTTCCACAGGAAGTATGGAAACTACACGGGTTGCCATCCGAGATAGTATCGGACATGAACGCAAAGTTTTCAGGAGAATTCTGGGAATCGCTGGGTAACCAGTTGGGAATCAAGAAAATAATTGTCAACCGCATACCACCCACAAACTGACGGACAAACCGAGAGAACCAACCAAGTACTGGAAGGTTATCGGCGAAATTTTGTCAACTACGATCTGGATGATTGGTATCAACTGCTCCCATTAGCGGAACATGCTTAGAGTAACTCAGCTACAAACGTACACAAAATGTCGCCATTTTTCGGAAACTACGGTTTCCATCTACAGACAGAATAGATGAAGGAAAGAGAAGCTCAAGATCCAGGAGCCACGATATATGCACACTGGATGAAGACAATACACCAAAAAGCAGCCATGACCTTGGAACGTACCAGGGAAGCCATGAGAAAATATTATGATAAAAAGGCAATGGAACAACCAGACATCAAAATTGGTGATAAGGTGATGTTAAACGCAAAAAACATCTGCTCCAAACGACCATCAAAAAAGTTAAGTCCTAAACTTTATGGACCGTTCGAGATTTTGAAGAAAAGAGGCTTTTCATCCTACAAATAAAATATTTCCCACCGTTGGCATATTCATGTGGTATTTCATGTATCATTACTGGAACCTTATCAAACGTCCATTCGTGCAGGACAGGAGCAACCTCCACGAGCCCCTGAGGAAATCGAGGGAGATTTGGAATAGGAGGTTGAGAAAATAATGAAGAGCAAGAAAATCTCATACACTAGGAGGGTTCGCGGACAAAATGGTTGGACACGCGAACTAAGGTATGTTGTGAAATGGAAAGGTTGTTCGGAGAATGAGAACACCTGGGAACCACCAGAGAGGATGGACCATGCTCAGGAGCTGGTGGAAGGTTTTCACAGAGAAAATCCGGAAATGCCAGGTAGGGCAGAAGTAGAATAGTACAAAAGGTTTTCCTGCCGTGGCCAAGTAAACGCGGAAGGTTCTTTACCCTACAGTGCTGGGTTCTAGAAAAGAATAGAGGAAAATTAAAAGGACTCGTGACGAGCTTGCGGAGGAGGGAGCTTGGATTAGGCATACGCAATTCCAACACCCCTCTCTGGCCCCAATGTAGGGCCCTGACATCGCCCGCAGTAAGGTGTGAAGGTGCTAGTTACCAGCAAAAATCGCATAATTGGCAGCATCGTCATAACAGCGTATAGGTCGTCGCCGTCCGTCCGACCGGAAGCCGTTCGCAGGATATATGAGAGGGGCAGTGTGCACTGCTCATGCAACTGGAATCCAGTATATGATACAAATGATATCTGCGTGAGTGGAATAGCCTGCCGCATCAGAAATCAATCACGCTTCACGTTGACCGACTATTATTAAGTCATAGGTCTGCAAAACGGACGGGAGTTAAGGAGACGTAGCTGCAAGCCCATTCTCCCTAGGCAAATCAAAGAAGCGATGGAGTACTAAGCCTACCGACTCGACGTAAAGATAATGCGGTCATGCCTCAGTGTTGTCACCGTCGTCTGAAATTGTGACTGATCACCTCAAGGACAGAGGAACAACTGGTATATTCACATTTGGGCGGCATACTCAGACTAAAGTTCATATGGCAAGGGTATCGTTTACTTCTGACTGGCAGAGTCTCGCACACCCTCAGGAAGACGAAGTAAAATAACCCAAATCACCAGAAGTGGGAAAAGGTTCTGGGTCTACAAGTGTTCGCACTTGAGATTGATAATACAAAAGACGCCTAATCATGGCGAAGGTACTTAGTTAGTATGGGCATTAGATGTACCGGCCGCGGAAACTCATGTGGGATATAACTATAAGAGTTCCTCCCCAGCTATTAGAAAAGACAGCAACGGAGAGGAGATCTTATCAATATAACAAGTTACTACCTACAATTCATACTCTTAGTAGTTTTAGCGAAAGGAGTATTAGCGATAAAATCACGACGCCTTCTTGACACGACTCCGTTATTGAATACTTAAACGCTTAACCTTACTCTACTGAGCTCCGAGTTGGTTACCCGTAATACCATGTCATCCCCACCCACAAACTCTACCTTCTGACCAAATACTAGCTTACAATTCTGGCAATTGCTAGCCCCCCCACACACAACACAAACCGCCATCTCCACACCATGATACCTCGTCAACTGCTTCTCAGTCAAAGCCAAGTTAGCAGATGGCACCGAAACATGGTGCCTCAATCATGAAATCTCTGCCTCCTGAGCAAAACACTTCTCCAATGCCCTCGTTAGGACATCAGCCGCCCGTGCGACCTTTGCCAACGACGGTTTCGAATTTGTCTTCTTAGCCATAACCGAAGTGTGCAGCAGAGTAGATAGTAGCGAGAAATAAAGATAGGGGTGATGAAAGGGGATGAAAACTCAAGTTTATCGATGAAAATTGTTCCAAGCGAGGTGCTGTAGAATAAAGACTTGAAGCAATCCTGATGAAAGAATCAAGGACGCTGGTTGGTCGGGCCCGGGAAAATGACAAGTCGCCTGGCAGTGAGGTTTCAATGACTGGGGTTGTAACTGACACGGAGCATGTGATCTGAATACTTTTTTTTTATTTTTTTTTTATTTTAAACTTTTCTATTACTACTAGTTATAACTAAACTAATCGTAATACTATAGACTTTCTGTATGCTAAAAGCATGTCTGCCTCTTAACCCCTCTTCAATCCAATTTCCTCACATTTTCCAAATATATCCCGCCCTTCCTTGTCACATTAACCAAAACTTCACCCATTACTCCTCCTCCCTCATTTAACCTTGCGCCTACCCCCTAACCACTTGCAATGGATCGCCTGAGGGTACCCAAAGCTCTTTCCTCTTCTTTCGCCCGTTTTAACAATCTTCTTCTCCTTCTCTGCCTCAACCTTCCTAATTCCAAATCCCTCAATCTTCTCCTTTCCAACCCTTTACTTATTTCCACCTGTTCCATACCCAACATTCCTAGCCTACTCCCATCCTTCTCCTCCTTTCTACCCATCAAATTTCTTCTTTCACTCCTCCTCAACCTAAACCATCCCGTATTTCTTCCAAACTCTAATATCAACTTCACTCCTTCCTCCTTGAACAATAACCACCTCATATCTACCCCTTTCTCGTCTCCTCCTCCCCCCTCTACCCATCCCTCTATTAAACTCCTTCTTTCCTCCTCCCAATTCAAACAATGCAGCAAAACATGATCCCTGTTTTCCCAACTCCCACATTCACAATCTTCATCTCCTATTCCATATCTCGTCCCTCTCATACCTCCATGATCCACTCTCATCCAAAACAAAAACACACTTTCCTATCTTCTTCCCCCATGACCTAATTCTCCTCCGCACCCATTTCCAAAATAATTTCTCCCCTTCGCCTCCCTCACCCAATACTCTTTCCATGTTCTCCATTCCATTTCTTTCCTCCTTTGTTTCCACCTTCCCCACGTCCAAACATTTCCTACCTCCTCATCCTCCTCCATCCACACCCCTTCCCTCGCCAATTTATCCACCTCTTCATTCTCCCTAATCCCTATATGACCCTGCACCCATTCTATCACTCTCTCCCAACCCTTCCTCAACAATTCCAAACCCCTTTCCCTCACCTTTTGCTCACTCACTCCGCACCATCCCCTACTCTTTCCCAAACTCTTCAAAACACCCATATTATCCACCCCCACTACCAACTTCCTTAATTCCCCCCCATAACTAATTGCTTTCTTCAATATCCTTCCCACTCCTTCCATTTCTCCCTCACTAACCGTCATTCCCCTTCCAATATTCATTTTCCAACTTTTTCTCATTCTCCTATACTCCTATAAACAACCCCCTATTCCAATCCTCCCACTCCGCTCACTCGCGTCACTCACTCCCACCAAACAACCTTTCTTCCTATTCTCCCTTCCCATTTCCCATTATTTCTTTCTTTCCTCTTTCTTTCCTCTCCACACCAATTTCCAATCCACTAACCCACATCTTTCCGCCTCAACTTCAAACCTTTCCCCTTCCAACTTTCTCTCCTTGATCTTTCTCAATATCCTCCCCTCCCCACCTCCTTTCCAACAACCCACCTCCTCCACCTCTTCCATCCAACCCTCAACTCCCTCCTCCCAAAAACCCCTTCTCCTTAATCTCAAACCCCATAAACCCAACCTCTTGTCCAATTCCCATTCTATTCCTTTCCAGCCCACTTCCCCCAACATCGCATCTATCGGTGTTGTCCTCACTGCCTCCAATATCCTTCTCAAACATTTATTTCTCCACACCTCCACCATTCTCTTAAAACGCTTTTCCCCATTCCACCAAACTTCCATACCAAACAATAAACACTTCATCACCACCATATCCAATAACCTCGCCAACTTTTCCACTCCCAATCCTTCCTCCCTTCTCCCTACCAATTTTAATAGCATCCTCCATCTCACCTCTGCCAACCTAATCCTATTCCTCACATGACTTTCCCAACCTCCATTCCCTTGCCACCAAACCCCCAAAACTCTCACCTCCCTTCTCATTTCCAACTCCTGATTCATCCATCGTACTGCTCTGCTCCTGTTCCCCCCCTTGTCCACCCACGAATACTTTATGAATTGCCAAGTACATTCGTAGAGTACCGTACATATCGGGCACGCGGCTACTATATTGAGCTGTGTGGCGTGATCGAGCTCCCCAATACTACTCGTCCTCGTAGTGGTCCCTGCTGAAGCGCGATTGGGTTACTGATGAAGTCGGCGTCGGGCGGCTTCCGCTCAAAAACAGCATTCGCGCGAAGGACAACTGATCCAACGAATGCGCATAAAAGCCCTCACATCTCCACCTCTTGAGTCGAGAGTGAAAGGCAAGAGGGTGGGCCGCCCATAGAATGGAACTTTCTTTTACGAAGGATACCATACAAGCCCGGTGTGGTTGTTAGCTCCCGGATCTAGCATATAATTACAGTACTACAAATGGTGGAGGCTCCGAGACAAAGTTTTAGCGACCTATGCAGGCTGTGATTTCTGGCGGCAGTACTAGTAGAGCGGGGAAATACCTGGTGAGGATCGGTCAAGATGTTCGGAGATTTCGTGGTTTTTTTTTGGTAAGGACAGTGTTCCACGTTGAAATAAGAAGCAGTTAAGGTGAAACCCATAATTGCGCCAAAGCGAGAGCCGAGACCGGTTTAGTCACTCGTGATAAAAAGTTTGGATATGGCATTTTATTGCAATTTGGAGACAAGGCTAAGATAAAAAAATTTTAATTCACCGTATCATACTTATACCACCGCCGACTGGTACTGTATAGTACTGTACGAGTACAGTACAGTACTCGCCGGGGTTGCCGAAAACCGGAAAGGGGGGGATTCCTGCTTGGATAACTGCACAACAAGTGCATTTGGAAAGTAGCAACAGGGATTCCCTCTTCATAAACCGGTACAATGAAAAATCAATAAAAAAATGTCTTATAACAAGAAGGAGAGTGAGTGGCTTGTATATGATGAGAAAATGAAGTGAACTGTTTCTGAGGGCGTCTCGGTTCTTCAAGAATATTGCCTGAGGCCTCTGGTTTATGATAAATGGTCACTATACTCGATGCAACTAGTATTTCTTTAAGATGTCCCATAACACGGTCTCTCTTTCTAGCCATTATGATCGCCTGATCGCCTTTCGCCCGTTTCACCGCGGTTAGTTTCCAGTTTTCCATGACCCCGGCGAGTACTTGTCAGATACGGGTAACTTAGTTCAAGTGTTTGGGAACACCCAGCGCTGGTTCTGGCGCTTGGCGTTTGTTCCTCGGTTGGGTGGCTCTTAATCTTGAGTTACAAAACCCTGCTCCTCCCCTGGATAAGTGCTGTGCTGTACGCGAGCCTAGCCCCGCTTTTCTATTACACAATCTATCTCCCTAGATCTAAAACGTCCAACAAAATTTTGCCCGTAAGTTCGTAATTAGTATGCCAGGCCTCTAGCTAGTGCACGGGTACTGTAGAGATAAGAGCCATTGCCTAATTTACCCATCCCGGCTCCCGGCACCGACCGCCTTCGAGGCACCATCGCGACGGAACCCAAGGAGCTCTAGATATGGTTGCAGTAGCTATAAGAAATCTTGTCTCCCGGGGGTTAATACCGCACTCGAAATCCAGCGGGACGGGGTAATCTGAAACCTCGACCTTCCCTAAGGGTTCACGGGGGTGATGAGGGATCTGTCCTGTCCTCCGGCGGATTATCGGTCCCGACGCCTACCGGATGTACCAAAGAATCATGGGATTCAAGATTGAAAGAACGTTACTTTGTCAAGGAACGTGTAACCCACGTTCCATATATTACAAATTTATACTTCCTAATGGTCCCCATTATTGGCTAAAAATCTCAAAGCCGACTCATTGGCAATGGATACTATCAGAAGTGCTAGGGGGAGGGGGCAGTCTTTAGTTATGTAGTGAAATATGCCCTCCCCAGTTCTGCAGCTAACCCCTAAAAAGGCTACTTCCTAGGATAGCAAGATCGGAATATGGCGTTACTAGAGGTTACACGACTGATTTGCATGGGTGGATCTGGTTAATTTCTCACTTGGTTTAAGGTGTACGAGTATTGGGGAGATGGTGGCCTATACAACCTACCTGTTGATCGTTTGGAGCGGCTTGGTGGTGGCGACTGGGCCTTCGTGGAGGGCGGCTGCTGGGTGGCTCCGGGCGGGAGGTGATATGGACACCTAACCCTAACAACCTGGCGCAACTTGGTCAAATTAACTCGGTAGGGATAAGAGAATATAGCCAGAATGTGGCTTCAACGCACATTTCCCGGGGCAGGAGTTTAACACTTTGCACGTGGATAAATCCACAAGCAGTGGATTGAAGAGTTATAAAATTATTGGGGTGAAGGGAGTTTTATTGGAGGGTGGCATATCCGACTAACCACCCAGGAGCGAAAGAAAAAAGTTCATTTTCGGGAGCACTAGCCTCTGGGATCCATAATCATATATTAACTCTGAGAGATGAATTGAAGTCAGTGATGGCGTGAGATGGTAAAAACTATCTAGGAAACGCTATCAAGTTGGTTACGGTCAGTTCGCTAAGCAGCTGGCGGGCCGGTAAGTAGGTTCGGCTTCCTTTGAAATGGTGCGGGAATTACACTACGGTGCCAATAGACGCGATTTCTCCTTTGGTGGGTAGCAAATACGCGAGTAGTTCCTGTCCAACTAACCGACGCCAATTCTAGGAAACCTCTCAGCGTTCCAAATCATTCTAAAACTCGCTAGAGCTCCGCGCTACCCCATTCGGATAGTCTAATGATCCGACTAACTGCCATTACACCTCTGATCCCCCAATGTCTGGACCGGGGATGTCCTCGGCGAGGCGCGGTGTGATTTGGCAGCGAAACCCGCACGCCCTCAGCCACCGAGGCAAGCAAAACCGTGCCAAGCCTCGCTGAAGGCACCCCCGGTCTCTTCACTATCGGCCTGCACTCACCACCTACGGCCGTTACACGAGTACCCCATTACGGCTCCCCTGAAGCACACCACTTCGTACAGAGTGACCGTCCCGTGGTTTACACCGGTGCGGTAGTCTATTTTATTTCGCAGGCTCAAACCCTCAAAATCGTAATTTCAGGAAATCACGATATCTTTGGAAGCTTTAATCACCGATTCCCCACACACCCTTCTAATTTGATTTTGGTCCCGACAAAATATGAATCTATCATACCTCTAGTGCGCGAGGATGCGAACCCGAACCCACCGCATACTAATAGCGGAAGACCGTAATAATTTTCTGCCTCGAGAGGATATACCTGTGTAGAGCGGCAACTTCTAGAGGGCGTAGATGTCAATGCAGATTCACTGGACCATAATGGCCAAACACCTCTATAATTTTCTACCTCTCTGGGAATGTGGGAGTGTGTTGGAGCTACTTGTGAAACCCATCGATGTAAATCCCAATCCACCGGATAGCGCGGCCGAGTGCTGATATCACTTGCTGTCTCGCTGAGACATAAACATGTCCCGAAGCTACTTGTGGAAAGCTAGGGGTTTCAGTCCCAGTTCAACCGATCGGGATGGCATAACACTATTCTACTCGTATGCTCCCCTGCGGCCACGAGCGGATCTATCGAAGTTATCGTTAGAAAGTCGGTGTCCGGACCCCAGTTGCTCGGATAGTAATAGCGGGGCATCCCAACCACCTACTAGCGAAAGAGGTGAAGGTAAAGCTAAGCTACTCCCCGGACACGGCGATGTTAATCCCTGCCCACCGGAACCGGATCGCCGAACACCCCTACCATTTGCAGCGAAGAGAGCTGAAGGTGATGTGCGGCACCCTCTTGAGCAGGGCGATGTCGATCCCGATTCGGCGGATATCAATGCCCCAAGACCGCTATCTTATTTCGCCTTGTGCGTGAGGGAGGATCCAGTGGGACCTCTCTCAGGATGTGGGTATCTCGATCCTGATTCGGTTAATAGCAGCCGCCGAACATCATTATCATTTACTACCGAATGAGCATATATTCACGTGATGGGAAGCTACCTTAGCAGCGCGGGGATGCCGACCTGATTTGGCGGATAACAATGGCCGAACATCTCTACCATATGGCGTCCGGCACGGATACTAGCTATACTAAATCTATTATCGAATTATGGAAGCCCCGATCCCGGATCATCGGAAAACAGTGTTCAAGTTAAATCTTTTGTCGGTCGCGAGGAAACAGCTCTGTGCACACGCGCTGCACCCCATCCACCCGTATCCTACCCCCAACTAACCCACCAGCTTCCACTCCAGGCCCCCGCTCCACAAAATATCTTATCTCGGGCTCCTCAGCAACCACCTTAACCGTTCTAGTGGTTTGGGGCAGGTCAGTTGGAATCACCCACGCCCCGGTCCCTCCCCGCTCCGGCCGCTCCCTCCGGAGTTGATTTAGGTTTTAAATCGGCCGCTAAATCGTGTGGTCCCCTTGGCCGGGAATTGTTGAGAACAACCGGGGGTGATTGAGGGCGGTCGGTAGTAGTGAGGGACGGCCGGGATTGTCTGAGAGGGAAGAGTGATGCCTCATGATGCTTATTATTCATGTGGCGGTGCATGATTTCTATTAGGGCCGGTACCGGAGCCCCAAGTGCTGGGACTATGGTCCCCTACAGTCCGTCCGTCCCTCCCCTCCCCGGGTGTAGTCCGCCCTAGCTCTCCCAAAAAGTCGGAATACGAGTCATAGTCCGTCCTGTCCTACCCTAAAGACGGGCAGAATGGACGGTTGGGAACACCGAATTCATGAGATATCACGATAGTTCTGAATTTTCTGGATCGCGGAGGATCACTCTTTTTCAGGCTGCTGTGCTTCTTTACAGTTCGTTGAGTTTTGCTGAATCTGTGGATCTAGTTTTATACAGGGATATATATCACCCGGCCCCCCGGTAGTTAGCCTATCCACCAGTCACCTAGCCCACCACCCCTTCACAATCAACCTGCGCATAGACAACGGTGATTTTATTCTCACCGCTGTATCCTTTACTACTTCCTTAGGCTCCCACAATTCCTTTCGTCTTACTCGCACTGCCCTTCATGATTGGACAAATACTACTTCAGTAACATGCCTCGCGTACCCAAAACACATACACGAGTACCCACCAACCCGACCCCACCCACCCATCCGCCTTCGGTCACCCCCGGTATCTCTCTTGAATGGCCCCGGTGGCCCCCACCCCCTCTCCCGCGCACCCCTCTATCACATCGGAGATGCGGCAACGTGGATACAGGCTGTCATCTTCTCCTTTCACTCAGTTACTCCTCTAGGCACCCTTGCTCATGGGTATACTCCTTTTATACACATATCCACCCCCGGATTCACCGGGAACCCCCCACGGCGGAGCCTGCTCCCGCGAGTGGTTTTAGAAAAAGCTATGTAACGGCATTCCCGAGGAGGGGAAATCGAAGCTTGAGGGCCCGGGTATGATCCGCCGGGATGCGGTCATAATGCATGTCATGATTGATGCGTAAATTTAAGTCAGCTGGATGTTGAACTTTGGTAAACCAAGGTTGTGGCAAGGTGACGGAGGAGCATCTCGGCTATTCAGGATTGATGGGAGGTGGTGGGGATTAGACACCCGTGCTCTTCGGAGCTGCTCATTAGGTTATCCTTTCTTGTTGCGTTCCGTGAATAGTTTTTTTTTCTTCCTTTCCTTCAACTCTCTCTCCTATAAATAAAGCGAGAGCCTTGAAAAAACCTCTACCATGTTACTTAGTCAGTATCAGGGGGGACAGTGCAGAGGGTTTTACATTATTTAAGGGTATTTGAAAGAGCGACAGTTGAAGGAGCGAAATAAGGCACCAATCGTACGGGCACGACTTTTGCATGAGTGGAGAGTTCGCTCGTTATTTTTTCGAAAAACAACAAACTTTACAGAGAGGGGCGCTATATAATGTTATAATGCATTGCGTAATCCGGTACTAACGGAAGAAAGGCATGCGCAACAAAGAACTTCCGCAGTTCATAGCCCCGCTCAGCCGTCGCTCCCGGATTCCCCCTGGCCCCCTTCAGCTACAGGTAGCTAGTTACAGGTTATGCATTCGGGACAAGAATGGAAATCACATATCTACGGAAGTGCATAGTATAAAGAAACACAAAAGAGGCAAACAATTCTGCCGCGCTATTGAACAATTTTATTCCCAAATCTCTATAAGAGATCATTAAGTGTGGAACTCTTACCCCACTCTGGCCCCCGTGGCGTACCCTCCTCCTGCCCAGGGAGGAGGAGGCCTCGTTTATAAGATTCCCGCTTCTCAAACCTTTCTTTAAGCCTGGCTTCCAAATAAGCAACACAATCACTGACAGGTTCCCCCCGTCCAGTACTCAAACGATGCGGCGCCCGTTCCATATAGCCTCCATACGTGGTCTCAGAGCCTGATACCAGAAGCCCTGACTCCCGCAGATGCTCACTATATTTATCATGGACCTTTCGCGCTATAATCTTGTCTAAGCGCACAGGCAGACAAGGTACTGGCATTCCCCAAGGCCACTTCCATTTCTCGTTTGGACCACTGGTATAAAACCTCCTGGGCCCCTGCTCCTTGTATGCCTCCATCCACAAGCGGCAAGCTGCGCAACTGAGCCTTGAGACTCCAATATAGCTGAATGGGGGGACGGCATCCCACATATTATTCTGTTTAGTCGCAAGATATGAGATTAGCTCACACTCCGGATGGACTGGCAATTCCAATTCATCCACTTCACAATCTGCCAAAAGGAGATCTGCATGTTTCTCTAGCCAATCATGGCGCACTCTGTGTTCTCTCTGTAACATCTCCTTCCACTCTTCGCGAGATCTT
This sequence comes from Tuber umbilicatum, assembly GCA_003313605.1. Lineage (NCBI taxonomy): Eukaryota > Fungi > Ascomycota > Pezizomycetes > Pezizales > Tuberaceae > Tuber > Tuber umbilicatum. The sequence continues at coordinate 30,704 of QLOI01004751.1, read as the reverse complement.
AGAACTCGAGAGATACTGATCCCACAAGGAGCGACAGAGATCGACATTTCGCAACGAAAGATATGCTGGTAGCGAGGAGAAGAGGCATATAACAGGAGAGAGGCAATATGACCGGGTAATTTCGTGAGCTTTTGCAGAGCTCGTCGAAGTGGGAAGGGTTCATTTGATTGTGGATCTAAAATAGCACCAGAAATTAGACAAATCCTGGCAAGTAAACCTTGCGGATCGGGAGAAGTGAAGTACCAATTAGCTCGTTGCACAACCTCTCACAGTGTAACCGGTTGTCCTCCGTGAGAACCAGGCTCGCAGCATCGTATGAGTACAGGCTTACTACAAATAGAGCTTCCCGTTCCTGATATGGGAGGTCTTCCCCCGAACCATACATCTTGCTAGTCAACTTCTGTACCAGGGATATCGCAAGTACTGCATCGTCCAGGTCCTTCTCGGCTCCTCGGAGCCCGGAAAGTGTGCGGCGTTTAACCAATTCCATGTGGAAAGAGCGAAGCCTATCCCACCACTTATTTAGTCGCTTTATCTCCTTTTGTAACGCAAAGCGGTATACGCCCAGACACAACTTGATCTTTAAGTTGTCCAGGGCTGGTTGTGGTAAGCCTTCGTCAACCTCGGCTGTACGATCAGCTCTCTGCTTTCGGTACTCTTCGGACAAGGCTTGCAAATGTCGCCAAACATTACTCACATGGCTAACCAAGTCAGCCTGAGCCGGTTGGCTGTCGGCAATGGTGAGGTGGACCTGTCGCTTTTGCCCACATAATTGTACCGCTATTGCTACAACTTGTGATCGGGCCTGAGAGACAGAAATGCTGGAAAGGTCATCCAGAATTGGGAAGGAACGACCTGGTGTATCTTTGATATTGGTACCGTTAAACCTGCGACGCTTCGATATAGGCTCTCCACGGAATCTCCGGCAGTCCCCCTCATTCGCTTGAATGCAGCTCATTATGGCAACGAGGTTCTGCGGGTCGGGTGAGGCCGCCATCAGCGGCAAATATCCTGCAAAGGTTGCGAAGAATGTGCGCTCAGAGCTCTGCCTGAGTGAGAGAAGTTTGCGAGTATGTGACAACTCCCGAATTGGGTACAAGTGAGTGAAACAGGGCAGTGAAGCCGATACAACCCTCAAGGACACTGTGCAGTCTTACAATCACAGCGATAATAACTGCTCACCGGTTTGCTGAGACGGGGAAGGGCGTTAGTCGGGAAATCGGGGTTGGGGTCGTGAGCGGGTGTGGATCAGGTTTCACTCAATATGTGGAGGCCTGATATACTGATGGAGCGAGGAAGATTGAGAGAAAAGGAGGAGTTGAAGATTGACTGCTAACGAGTTATTCAAATTTGGAGAACGCAGTCAGCCAACGTGGACAGTAGACAATAGTGTCTGGATAGCTGCCACGTGGCCACTTGATACCAAACCCAACCACAGAACTGGCCCACCATAGTATCGTACCCACGGCCTAAACTTAGCGAGGCCTTCCGGAAACGTCGAGTTCGTTGGGGATAGCCCCGTGGCGATGGGCCCTGCCTGGGGGTTCAAAGTTACACGCACCACCGGCGATGCACTAAGACAATCCTGGCCCAATTCCACCTTGCGAATATCTGAATCCTGGCTTCACTTGAGCCAAAAATTTCTGTAATACCTCCCAAACCCGTATTGATAGGAACAGTTGATCGCGGAAGAAAAATCACTTACTTATTCCGAGCGGTGCTACTTGTCCACAAACTAAGCTGCGGTGCTACAGGGGTTTGGTTTTGGATTGTGGATTTTGTTCTCTCATTCAAGCTAATGTACACCATAACCCAATTTGGACGCAAGTATCCATTGATCTAATATCCTTTCCCCTCGTAATTCGTTGCCACGATCTACTGGTTGGAATTCGGGTTTAATTGTTCGCCGGAGCCGATCCGAACACGTTTGCACTATTGTTATTTTCTCGCTTCCATGATCGTTACTATTTGCGTCTAAACAGGTTTCGGGAGTGCCAAGTCTGATACTTTTGTATTTAGCCGGCATGACATTTTTCTAACTGTACGTGGCCACCTGTGAGTTGTGGTGGCCGGGCACCTTGTGGCGGTGTTCCGAACCATCCGGGGGCCTTACGAAGGCTGCAGAGATGATTTCAAGAAGACGGGACCGGACTGGATTGTTGGATGTAGTCTTGGATAGGGCAAATTACTTGGAGGGCTGCCGGGCCTTACACGCTAAGCTTTTATTGGTGTAATGAGACACACGGGACACAGGCTGCTTTTGGAGAGGGCAGGAGAAATTTCAGGGCTGCCGGAATGAGGGAAGGGACAATAGAGGGTATCGGAAGACGGTAGGGTATAGGTATGAACCGTAGGGTTTGGCGGGGGACTGTCGGGGGGACACAAACGGCAGGTATCAGGGATGGCGAGCGGGTACAGGTGGGAAAAATATACGCGGGATAGTAGGGGAGGGCTAGGGATGTCTAGTAACGGTTGGGGGTGTTTAACGATGGCGGGGGACAACAGACCAATTACGAGTGATCTCTTGTGATGACCTATCACCAATAACAGTAAACGATATTGCCCTAGGAAAGAGAAGAAGGTTAAATAGATCATCAATTGCTGCAAGATGTAAGATTTGGCGCAATGAATCATCGTGTCACTAGTTCCATTTTCTCTTTCAAATACCTTTCGGGATCAATTGTCTTGGTTGCTGTCTTGATATCGTAACGAAGTCGAAGAACTGATGCAACCGAGGTCGACTCACAGCGAAATGCATGGGATTTTCCACAGTTAACTAGCCGAGTAGAGAGTTACATGTTTTAAACATCTTGGGCCCGGGTATTTGCAACCGCTATCGGGACTTTCGGATGGCGATAGCACCAGTGCCTTCTTAGAAAGCCCTAGTTTGTCTTTTAGATATGAGGCACATATATGTGTAGAAAAACCGCACAGGGCCGCACTGGGTCCTACATGGCTCTGCAGGGCGTCCTGTCCTCCCTCCATCTTCCCAAGTCCAGTGATCCCAAGCGGCTAGTCTGGCCTTGGTTTTGGAAGGCCTGGATGCCTGGGCCAGTCCGATCGAAATCTTTAGAAGTTGCCAAAGCCCGGCCGTGCCCAGGCAACCGGCGGGTTGAGTCTTGGCGAAACCAAGGTCAGAGCCGCCGGATGCCTTGGGCAAAGTGGTCGGGAGGCCCGTCCCGCTCTCCTTTTCATACCGGAGTATCCATCCCGCAATAGGATACCGTCAAGGCCTAGGAAAATCTTCCGAGATCTCATGCCATGTTACCACATCCAAGAGTAAGATAAAAAACTTTCCAACGTCTTAAAAATCACGATACAGTCAAGAGAATTTGCGCTCGGCGGGGGCTACGCGAGTGCGATATGACTTGTTCCATGTATCCCGACACAAGATCTTAACCCACTATCAAACCGGGTTATCCGATTCTAAGTCGCTCACTGAATATTAATTTCATCTTATTCCCTCTTCTCGGGGAAGGAAACTAAAGTGAATTCTAGCCGATATCACAGATCAAGATGTTTTTAACAAGGCAGTGTAGGGAGTTGTCGCTCCGAGAATGCGGATTTATCTTCAACTCTAGAGCAAGAAACCCTCGCCCGACGAAAGGTTTCGGTTCCGTAATTCAATTCTGACGAAAGAAATCTCTAACAATTGATTCAATAGTTCTTCAAAACAACCATCCTCTAGGCGACAATGCAGGTGTTTGAACGGGTTTTGAAATGCGAGCACGGGCCTTTTAGCAGCAGCATGCATCGCGCGTTGGGATCGCCGCCTAGGGGGTATGTCGCGGTTCTTGAACGGCGCTGGCCCGGGAACCTACCGGAATTGGAAAAATCAAACTGTGTGCTAGGGCCGCGAACTCCCGAATCCAAGACATATTGTAGTGGAATAAAAAATTTTTTTTTGAAACAATCTGGACCTAGCCACCGGAGGGGGCCACTCCGAAGAGGTGGCTTAGTGTTCGAGTTCTGGATAAACAGACTGTTAATCTTGCTTATATAATGCACACAAAATAGTAGTGCTTGGCAAAAGTACCATCCACCCCCTGAATTCAAGGGTGATTCGAAATTTATTACCCGCATTATTACCGCTCCGATCGAAAATCGGAAATGAGAGAGGGGTGTCTCCCGAGTGCTAGTATAATGCCATATCCTGTGGTTGTGGTTGAAAATTCTCGAAAATCATTATCATATTGAGTTAATGTGGCTGGCACCTTTTGCGTCGGGGCCTTAGCAGCAGCAAGTGTGCAGGTGTGATACAAGGTTTGAGCCGCCATCGTTCCGCCAAACTCTTGTACCGATGCTTGGCGGTTCACAGAGTGTCCAGATCCTGGGGGGCCAAGAAGTGGATGTTTAAGTATATCTTGGCGTCAAGGAATCCGAATGCTCTATGAATCGTCAGTGCATTGCTTGCATCCGGAACCTTGCTACGGTTTCGGTCTTTCGGCGAGGACTTCGCGAACGGATGCCGTGGCACGGTAAATTCTTCGTGTATTTGGTAATTCATGCATTCCTTTGCCCGTGGCTCAGTCATCGGGCATCCGTCAGCTGCAGCGGTCGGCGCCAATCAATATCCACACCCACCGACCTGCGACTGACACTAGCCTATGGGAATTTTTTTTACGACGCCATTTCCGGTTCCGCTATGTGTTTATAATTTATTTTCTCGTAGGAGGTACGCGAGCAGAGTTTTTGTCCGCGCATTAGTAAAGTATCTAGAAATGGAGGCGCCAAGATCGTCGACCTTTGGAGCGAAACGGAAAGTTGTCGAGCAAGTTAGCTTACATCCGCCCGGTGTGATCGCGAACTTTGTCCTTAGTGCAGATGGTAGCGGTTATAATTCTGATGCTGGAAGTTTCATCAAGGTCGGTGTAGTATAGTGGTTAGTACGCCTCGTTGTGGAAACGCAACTTCCGATGAGACCCATGTTCGATTCATGGTACCGACACATCTTTTTGATTTTTTTTGTCCTTTGGCGGATTGGGGCTGGTGTTCTAGAATGATCTAGGGCAACGGGTCGGCGCATTTTGACGAGCTATAACGAGCCTACAGGGTGCATAACACCCAAAGAAAGGGGTTAAGGGAAAGAACTTTTACCCGTATTGCCCGGGCGAGTAGGGGCGATGACAGACTCGCAGTCGTATTTAAAGTTAAAAATATAATTTTTCGGAACAATTGAAGCTGCTTTGTCTCTTCAGCGCATAAATTTTAGTCCCAGTGCCGTCCATTTCAGGTGGTGTACCATACCGGTATTTGAATGCACCAATAGGTAACCGAACCTCTATCTTACCCCTCCTAGCATCCTTCTTACCGAATTCAAGGTTTTTTTTTTTTTTTTTACTTCTGACGGTAAGGAGTGCCCGGGCTCAAAAACCTTGTCCGTCTCATGGTTCACCCCTATATCCGTCTATCGATAGAGATCAAGGGACCCTAAGATCCTATCCGAAATCCCTCGACCCCCACCGTCGCAAAACACCAAAAGAACGCCCACAGTGCTAAATTTTTCGGCGATAGCAAGGTTTTGATCAAAGTTACCGATAGCGAGGACCGTTTGTGTTGGAAGCAGGGCGCACGGGTAGATCCCCAGGGGAGTCATTCATAATACCGGTAGGGAGGATTCCTTTCGGAGAGTTTTATTGAACGAGTGTTCTAGACAGGTACAACGGCGGTATCAAGTTTTGTAGGTTCCACAAACGGAGGTACTCAAGTACAGTACGAGTATTGTCGTGGTAGGGGTAAGGGTGGCGCACTCCCTTTGTGGAACCTACAAAATCCATGCCTTGCCCTTCTGTACTCGTCGTGTCGTGACGTTTGTAAAATGGACTGGACTTGCATGGTGGCGCTCAGGGGTTCAGATAACCACCAAAGAGCCCTAAAAACAGTTAGTTCAGGATATACTACACCCGTAGAGAAAAGAAAAATATATTAAAAATTAAGAATTAAACATTAAAAATTAAATAAACATTGAAAATTAAATAAACAATAAAAATTAAATATTAAAAATTAAATATTAAAAATTAAAAATTAAAAATTAAAAATATTTCCTCCGTCATCTGATATACAAGCTTGAATCCTTTCAGGCATAGAATTGATATGGTGATTGATACGTTCTACTGGATAATCGTTCCAAGCCTATAATAGTATTAAAATCCAAGTCAGATAATATTGTAGAATATAAACAAGAAATACTTACCTCCTCAAGAACAAGCCGGATCTGCCGAGCCGTCATTCTTGCCCCTATCCGATCCTGTAAAATTTCCTTCAGCTCCGTCCAGATCGTCTCGATCGGATTTAAATCCGGAGAATTAGCTGGCCAAATAAGTTTCCGGAACCCAAGCCTTTCTCGTGGAGTATCATGATAATGGTAGACATGCGCCGGGGCATTGTCTTCCATTATCATGATATCGCGTTCCGGAAACTCAGCCATGGCCCGGCCTGTAAAAGGGTAAAGAAGGGGGTTGAGAATTCACTGATGGTAAATATACCAGTCAATTCCCCCCTTCCTATCAACCTTCCGAGTTTTTAGTACTGGGTTGAGAAATGGAACTTGCAATCCCATTGAGCTGGCAGCTGCATTAGCTGCCAGCTCACATTCATACTCTCTTTGAAGAGAATGGAGTGCTTCCGTACGCTGGTTTGTTGTTTCATATGGTGTTGTATATAAATGATATGGAAGTTCATGACCTTAAATGTAAATAATTATTTATTAGCATTTCATATTATGTACATATTAGAATTAAACTTCTTTATTTTATAAAATAATATTTAATAACATTAAGTAAAAAATTAAATACAAACATACCAGCTTTTCCATGGAGGATTGCGCCCCAAAACATTACGGTTGCCCCCTGTGCGAACTTTGTATCGATATTTTGTGGTCGATAAGCTTCTCCAGCACGACGCAAGACTCCACGAGCTCGACGAGACCGGAGATTTCCCGTTTCAAAGTAGGATTCATCTGTAAAGATGATATTCCTCCAATTGAAATTTTGGTATTGGTGGTAAAAGGCAAGTCTCCTAGTCTTTTGTTCTGGCGTAAGAGTTGGTTTACGAACTGGTTTTTGCCGATAAATTTTATTTTCACGTAGTGCTTTCGAAATTGTTTGTCTGCTCACATTAAGTTCCGCTTTTATTTTGATTTTTATATTAGTTACATTTTCAAACAGATTTAAAAAAATAAAAAAACTACCTGCTTCTGCTAACTGTGTAAAAGTCATGTGGCAGTGCTCTGCATCCTGCAGAGTCACTTCTACCAAATGCTCCTTCTGTGCCTGTGTAAGGCTCTCATTTGTTCCTTTTGCAGCATTGGGCAACGGTGCAAGATTCTCGTCGGCGCAAAGATTGTGGTTTTGGTTCTGGCTTGCACGCTCGCGTGCTGTTCGTATAATGTTTGAGCAGGTACTTATCAGCACCCCTGTCTTTGCTGAAATCTCCTTCAAGCTCATCTTTTGAGCCCCTTCCAGCATTGCATACCCAACAATCTGTCCCCTCTTTCCCATTGAAGTTGTTTTGCCTCTTGGTGTTGACATTTTGCTGATAATCTCTGATGTTGTAGGTATTTGGGTACAGGTTTGGATATAATACATTCTCTATGACTTCCCCTATTGTTCTTTCCTTCCCCTTAATAATATTCTAATTATACTAATTATTCTACTATGCCTATTTAGATTCACTCTTGCCCAAAATGCACCCCTGTGCGCCACCATGCAAGCCCGGTCCATTTTACAAACGTCACGACACGACGAGTACTCGAGTATTGTTCTTGTGCCGTTGGGTGATGGGCGATACATACCGGTAGGTCGGGAAAGTACCGTACGGTAGGGAATCTGCATGTCTCACGGCCGTTCATAATGTCGCCTTGCCCCCTGAGACGCGATCATATCGCGCGGGTCGGAACATCATTCCAGGGGCCCCATCTACTTGAATTCTTGGGTAGAACAGCCGATCCCTCTTCCGGTTTCCATCCTGAAGTGCTCCACGAGACTCTTTGGTCAAAGATTAAATCCTGATGCCACTCACAACCTACCAAATTCCAATCATATCCTTACTCGTGCACGGTTTTCTCTTTTCTACCCCTGTGTCCTCCAGGCCTACCGGTTGGCTCAAGTTCTCGGCACCGGAGCACCCCTTTACCGGCGCCGGGACCGCGCCCGATGCATCTCGGCTACTACATCCACGAGACCCACCGCCCGATACTGCTCCGGGATCAAATATCGGGGACGCAACCTCACAGGTTAACGGTTTGAGTATTTTTTGGATCATACTGCCTTTGTTCCTGGCATGCATGATGCATCCGATTGGCTCTGCCTGTGGCTTCGACGCAGCATTTCGTCATCTGATTCGAATTGGGCCACTCATTTCCCTATTTGACACTTTGCACGTACCATACGAGATATACAATCATTACAAGAGCGCCGGGGGTGGTGATAGCATAATTCGCCGAATGCGCCGTGCTATACGGGTGGTAGTGGTAGTCCGACTTCACCGTCATCTTAGGAGTGAAGAGGATGACAACAGCAACGGGGAGGATGACAACAGCAACGGGGAGGATGACAACAGCAACGCGGAAGATGCTTCGCCGGCTCCGACCCTAATCTGTCGCTTCGAGAAAACGGTTCATAATAGCTGGATCCGGTACTTATTCTCCATCATGCTGATATTGCAGTACGCGAAGCTTTGTGGCTTCCATGGCATTCCCGTATCATTCGCTCTGGCGACTGTGTATTTTTTTTCATGGATCGTCTTGGAAATTATACTGCTGGTCGGTGAGGGCTACACCGCGATCGACCCCGGCGGGGCTGATGCCCCAACATCTAATTCGAGCACGGTTATTGTTTCGGACTCGGCCGGGGGTGCCGTATTCTTGGTCCAGATCTTGACGATCCTTGCCGGGGCATTCACCTTTTTCACTACACCGGATCTTTGCGGATTGGTGCCAAAGCTCCAGGAAACAGTCCCCATTTCCTCCCTTCGGTTAGCCATAGTTTTAAGTTTTGCAGTTTCACCCCAAAGTTGGGCGTGCCACACACTTCGCCTTCTAGCAGCTGAACCGGAACTCATGTGGCAGTGGAGTCTAGGGGTGATTTCCGGTCTCCACATTCTATTCGTGATGGCTTTCTGCGATATCTACTATTCCTCCTCTGGGATAACAACCGCTTGGATCTGGATTCTCAGTTTCCCATTCGTTAATTATTTCATGTTTCTCTATGCTTTCCGTTGGCTTTGGCCTAAGGGGGGGTGGGGAGAGGGGCACAGAGTGCAGGGGTTCATTATCAGTACTTCGGCTTTTATGTATGCCGGCGAACTGCTCTTGTTTTATATATTTGTTTTCGACAAAGAGGGTACGTGAAAGGCCAATTGGACGGAAAACTTGCCGTGATGCCAAGTGGGTTTTAGTATCGGCCGGGTGGGATCAGAAGCTGTTGTAGCAGGCAATAGTAGCGGCCGTGGGTTTATGGATGATTTTGGGGGTTCCGGTAGCATTGTTGATTACCTAGGATCCGCGGGGATTATCTTATTTCTAGTTATTACCGAGCCTGTGAGCTGGAAGGTTTTGCCGCCATATCTTTTCTTTGTTATCACCGGTGTTTGCGGGGGAATAGGGACTTGGCCGGAGAGACGGAGATAGGGGTGAGGATCCATGATAGGGTGAGGGTGAATTGATTCTGTATGATATAATTGCCCATCTTTACCTATTTAGAGGAGAGGTAGCGGCCCGGGTGAAGAATAGAAGAAAGTTGTTCACCATTTGTGTCTTACATGCAGCACACCCAAACTCTTAGTGAATTCCCCATTCTGCCGTCCGCCGTCGACCAATGAGGTCTCGACCCCCCAGCTGATTCATCTTAACGTGCAAGAGAAGGGGTTACAGGAGAGCATTTCTCCATGATACCATCCGAACGCAGGGGGCCACTGTGCCTGTTTTGCCATCTGAAAGATAGGGCCGGAGGCATCAATGGGGGCGATGACGGGGAGAGCTCCGCAGGTTTTGCTTTCTCCCTCTCCCGAGAGTGAAAAGTGCCTAAAGCCCAGGTAAGATGGGTTGCGTTTTGTAACCCCCCCAACAGTACTGGATAAAGGATTGTGAATAGACCAAATATTTCCACTCATGCGTATTCAGCAAGTCGAGCCGTCTCTCGACAATTTCGGAGACACTGGAATCAATCGGACAGGATCAGGAACGAGACGAATCGCGGTTATTAGGGCCTATACGATGTTCTTCTTAGCTGACTGGGTGGCAAATGGCGAATTGTTTACCTTCTTGCAAGATACAGTGGAGATGAATAGCATGACCGACCTCACAGATTGTCATATTTGCAATTCTCGGGCGCATGTAGCCCCAATCTACAGTGCGATAGGGAGGTATACTACCTACATCCTGCACACCATGGTGTTAGGGGGCCGTGTTAGGGTAGGAGTAGTGGCTGTGAATATCGTGTAGAGGTTTGTGGGTTCTGGCTGTGGGTGGAAAGGTGTCCAGCATGGGAAATTCGCTATCCTGGGGTTCGCGCTTGCGCAACATCGCGCCAGTAAAATATTTAAATTGAGTGTAGGATTGGAATAACCCGTTGCCTATTGGGCAAAGCGTTGGGAGTATCTGGGGACCGGGGGGGGAAAAGGTTTAGCCGACGGTATGGCAGGTGGGGGGTACGTAGCTCCAACAGGGCTGTCTGGGAAACCACCAGCAACACGCTACACCACAAAATACCACGAACACGAGATATCCACCTGTCATCCAGCTCTACTAAACGCGTGATCCTCAAACCTGCCCACGGTTTGCGTTCTTCTTTGAAAGTCCCACGTATCTTCCGAATAGCCACCCAAGCAGCCAATTCAAACACTCTACCGAAAATCAAATCAGAATCAACAGCCAAAATGCCATGTCGTAGGGGATCAACACGCAGCATTGGAGCTGGATCAGCAGGATCCAGAGTACAATCAGCTGGAATTCGGAAAAATGCCAGAAACCGACATGCTTCAAGATGGTACGGCCATGGCTCTGAGGACCAGGCGGGCCAGGAGGGTAGCGAGCAAAGCGTGGCATTAGAGAGCGAGGGAGAAGGGGCAGAGCGCCTGGACGAGAGCAGCCGAGCGAGAAGCAGCCCGCGATCCCTTCAACCCAGTCATACTCCAGAAAGCACCGGATCGCTATCATCAGCAATCCCGGTACATTCATACGAAGCAGCAGCCCATCAACTAAACCCTCGGCACGAATTTCGAGGTGTTAGTCTGAATGAAATGCGTGAAGTACTTCAATCTCACGAACGGAGATCATTGAGTGTGCTGTTTCCCGCCTGCAACCGGAGTCTAATCGAGGCAATCCTGCCGTACAACTGAATCCATTCCAACAAGCTGACGAAGCCCACCCACCAGCAGATCCAACACTTTTACAAATTGTGGAATTCGAAGCACGGCTCAGCCAACGACTGGAACGAGGCGCTCATATATTTATATCCCACATGAGTTTCTGCACCCAATACATCTAACGGGCTGAATGACAAAGTACCACTGTAATAACCTAGCAACTTATGAACTTATCCGTCTTGGTGCACACACTCTAGACCCTGACTATGGTTAGCCTGCTTTGGTCTTCTGGTGGAGGGGGTGCTTTGTCTTCCAGAGGGTGTCTATGACTCTACCAGTTGAAAGCTTCTGATACCTCTGCCATAGGCAGTGTTCTCAGCCGTCCGGGGCACCCGCCGGGCCCGGCGGCGGGACTGCCAAGACCCCTGGACGGGACGGGACGGCAAACTGTAGTCCGTCCTCGCCCTCAAGCTCCCAGGACGGCCGTCATTAGCGAGGACGACAAGCAGTGATCCCAAGGGGCCAGTCCATCCGGCTTTGAGCACGGCCGGACTGACCCAGGCTTTTCCAGGGACGGCCGGGCCGGACTGTGGGAAAGAGGCTTTTCTAAACGAAAGCCGGGCCTGGCCTGGGTCACCTACGGGCCTATGTTTCAAAAGATTATTTGTGTTTCACTACTAAGAAATATTTTAGAATCTAACGTGACTAATTGGTTATGAAGTCGCTTGGTTAATACATATTCACCAGACGTAGCTGGAGAGTGGTTCGGCGAATATGGTAGAGCGTGGTTCATCAGTACATGATGTAAATTTGTTTTGAGAGATATCAATAGCATTGGGGCTATGCTGCTCCTATTATCTTATTCCGAGCGATTAAAAGTGGAAAGCCTGCGGGCTGTCCATAAATACCTACGGGCAACCGGGGCATCTGGCAGATCTGACCTGGGTGGTGCCGAGACTTGACCAGGCGGTTGCCTGGGCGCCGCTGGGTTTTGGCGGCCGCCAAGAATCTCCGCCGGACTCATCCAGGCTTTTCACTGGCAGAACCCTGGCCGGACTGGCCGGACTGAAGACCCGTGGTCTAGACCACAGTCCGGACTGGCCGCTTGGGATCGCTGACGACAAGCCCTACAGTCTGAGACAACTTCAGCTAGGGGACGAGAGGGGACGACGGGGGACGGTAGGTGACAGTTGGACAGTGGGGGACGACAGGGGACGACCGGCGTCTATGGGTGCTGGCCAGGTACTATCAAATCAATCATATCCATGCTGTATTCCCACACCCAGCGAGAATAATGCTAAGGCCGTCAAATGATATAGCAATATGATAGAGGCGGGCACAGCGGGAGAAGATAAATAGAAGAATTGGCTTGCTCTAAGGTAGGAATATGAGAGCAGAATCTACCAGATACCACAACATCCAACCCTTTAATCTTGATTAGCTCAACACATTCTGCTCCGCAATCTTTAGTATTGAATCTCCATTGCTCTTTCTATGTCACAGGAGGATGCAGCGACTGTATTACAGAATACAATCGAGGATTTTTGATATTGATGTAGTTTTTGGACTTACAAATAGTGCATGTCTCACAGCCACTTCAGCATATCCAATTGAGGGTGGTCAGGGAAGTAGTCCAGATAGTACACTAAGCAGTGCTCCAAGTAGACTTTTAACCACTGCCGTCGGGAGTAACTATGGCGAGGATGGGAATGAGGTGTGGTCTCAAAAAAAAATAGATGAACTGATAATCTGAGTTTGTAAGAGTTGGGTTTATTTCCCAGAAAAGGGGTTGCAGCACAAAGCAGTAGATGGAAAAATATGCTGGCATTGTACCAGCTATAACGGGAGCTCCCAGTAGGAAGATGAATCCCAAGAATGCTGCCGCACTGAAGCTTTCTTCGTAAGCGAAATGAAGAACAAATATGTGAGAAAGAGAAAACCTTAACAGTGAAACTTAATATCGTTACGCTGCAGCTTTACTCAATAAGTTCTCAAGAGGATAGTTGATCGTCTTAGGAGAAGAGGTCTCGCATATACTTAAGTAGAATCATATATTGCCAGCTCCACTCCACCACCTTTAAGCTCACTACCATCGTGAGCATGCCTATCTCGTCTGGGCTTCAGGCTAACATTGAACGAAATGTCAGCCGGCTCTGCTAGTTCGGTATCCCGCTTAAAGAGTTCATCCAGTATCCTGATACATACCACTGCAGGAGAAAAAGTCTACACATTGTTTTCCTGTTAGTGGCAAAACAACAGGACAACGATAAGATAGTCTAATATCGAACTCCGAGTCACTGTCCTATTTGTATTCGTCTATGCAAGTCTTGTAGACTACCATTCAATGGTATCGTTACATTCTGCAAGTCTCGCGTCTTCTACTATCTTCGACATGAGAGCCTGGTCTATGGACTCATGTGATGAGGTGCTTATGCCCTTGGCTTGGACTGGTGCTACCTGCATCCACTAACTTTAAGTACATCAACCTAGATAATGTTGAAATTTTTGATTCGTTTCATATGTTTATGTTACTTTGATAATCTTGTATATTTTCATACTTGGTTAGTGTTACTATGGCTTTACCAATACCCAGAGAACGTTACTACAGCTAGGACATATATGATGTATATTTCATTGAATATTTCATGATAACGATCAGAATAATCACATTTGTTTTCTTTATGGTTTTGGGAATATTTCTCCGTCTTTATACACACTTTCCGGTTCTTTTAAACGGCAAATATTGGTTTAGACTTACCATTATATCCCTCGCACTTCTTTATATTAAAGCATATTACCTGGGATTTCCTTGGAAGATTCTCCGGGTCAAACACAGTTGCACTTAGGTTTCTACTAATGTTTTCCTTATTATTTCTTAAGATACATGGAGTGTATGCGGAGAATGCAAACCATTATATATATAGGAGCTACCGCCCACCTGGTTTAGGAGAATTAAGCATAAGAATTTCTATCAATCTTCCTTCATACCAAATATCTTCTCACTTAAATGTGCCAGCAATACACCTTTAGTATGGCGACCACATACTTTATAGTCTATTAAGATCGTACCATTCACACAATTCAATACCAACTAATTGATGTGAATGTATGCGAACACTGGCCTCTACTCATACACCAAGACACTAAAGAATATCCAACAAAGTCATTAGGGAACCGTTCGGCAGGGGATCAAGACCACTTGTACTGGGCAGTCAAGAAGACGTCATAACTATGTTTGTTTGAGGAGGCCTCAATTGCCAAAACAGTGCAGGGACTGTAACAAACAGTTCTGTCACCATGACCAACAAATGTAAACGAGATGAACATTTAGGTTTATTACGCGATAAGTGAACAAAGCAAAGCTTTCAAGAACCAAAACATGATGAATGCCCTGAGGGGACTGCATAAATTTACATTAATGGAAGACGAATACAGATCCGTCTCTATTAGATTCCGCTTCAAATGTCTTTCTATTAAATAGAAGCCCGGTCGATAAAGAAAGCATTCTCTTTGCAGAAAGAGGTGAAATGATTCACATTCAAGTATTCAACAGTACTACTTCAGCTATGGGGGACACTATTATTTCCAACTATTTACTTTCGAAATTGGCAACTGACATGTGGTGGAAATCATTTACGAAATTGCAAACTTGTGAAAATATGGGTTAGTAATACCTTCTCAATAGTGGCATAAAAAACAACCAATTTCATGAATCGAACACAGAACAGAATGGTAGATCGGTATAACTCATTGTTGCGGACACGTGAATATCACCGATGATTAGAACATTATGATTGACCAACACAATCATAGTAGATTTGACCTGGGGGCTCAATATGTGAGATGGATATCGTTTGTTGAACCCACTGGAAGAATAAATAGAACGATGGCATGTAGTAACAATACAATAGAATTACTGCCTGACCTGCCCCGCGAATATCTGACTTATGAGAGTCTATTTCTGCGTTCAAAGAGGACCAAGATACTGCCAAGAACAAGTTCTGATTATCCGATTGATTTAAAAGAGGGAGCTATGGCCCCTTAGAGACCCATTCACCCGTTATCTGACAAACTGCTGGAGGCCTAGAGGAAATACAATAAAGAGATGCTTCAACAAGGAAAAATCTCGAAAGGCAAAGCACCAGCAGAAGCACAGGTATTGTTTGTCACAAAACCAAATGGTGATCTTCGCCTCGTGGTAGACTACAGGAACTTAAATAAAATAACAAGCCTTAATGAATATACGACTTCGCTTATGAACAAGTTAAGAGATCATATACAAGATGCAAAATCTTTTTCCAAGCTGGACCTTGAGGATGGAAACAACCTAATTCAAATTAAAATAGGTAACAAGTGGAAAACTGCTTTCAGGTCAAGATATGGCCTGTGTCGGTACAATGTTATATCTTACAGCCTAGTCAACCCACATGCAATCTTGCAGGCTATGATGAATGAAGTCAAAAGAGATCAATTAGACAATGGTGTGGTCGTATACCTAGATGACATTTTAATATATTCGAAAATGAGAAAGGAACACATTACTTTGGTAAAAAGAGTCCTATACTGCTTCTGGGAATACTAGTTAGCACTATCTCTCCCCCAAGTTAACTTTTCATGTTACCATGGAGGGGTTCCGGGCTTACATTATAACCACTGCTAGAGTAACCAAGAGTGAATGTAAGTTTAAAGACAGCAGGGAATGGAAAGCATCTTCCCCGGCTAAGGAAGTACAGACTTTTGTTAGATTTGTTAACTTCTATTGACGATTCATTAAGAACTTTTCTGCAGCTTCTACTCTGATTATGGAGACACTAAAAGAGGACTCTGAGGATTTTGCTTGGGAAAAGAGGCAAAACTAAGCCTTTGAGATGCTTAAAATGTGTTTTATAACTGCACCTATCCTAATTCATTTCAATCCACCCGGAATGATAGCACAAGAGACGAATGCCAGTGACATCACCCTAGGACGCGTATTATTCCAATATGTCGATAAGAAATTACACCCAGTGGCGTTTCACTCTGGATAGTTCACTCTGGTTTAGAGAAAGTACTAAGTGCATGATAATGAGCTCCTCACTACCCTAGCAGCTCTGACGGAATGGAGAAATCACCTTCTTAGCACGGAGAAACCCTTCACACTATATAAGGATCATCAGAATTTGCAGTACTTCCTCACAACAAAATCGTGAAGTTCAAGACGGATCTTTGGTTCTAAAGATAGGCATATTATAACTTCAACATAGTCTACTGACCAGTGTCAAAGGGGGGCAAGCCTGATGTACTAAGAAGACGGCTGAAGTACCATCTTGAGGACGGAGCAATACATTGTGAACAATCAATTTCAAAGCTGGAATATATTTAAATAAACCTAGTGTATATGCTAAACAATGAAGATTCTGGATACGAGAGTGAGAAAAAAAAGGTGTTGGTTAAGAAATTAACCGAGAAGGTAATTGTACCAATAAAAGGAACCATAGAAGAGGCGGGACAAGATCTGTTTGGCATCAAGAATGTTATGCTACCAGCAAATGGACAAATAGTTGCTGAGACAGAAATCGCAGTGGGGCTGCCTAAGGGGACATGCGGTCCAATTGCACCTTGTAGCGGTTTAGCCATCAAACATGCCATTAATGGTAGCACAGAAGTAATAAATACTGGCTACACTTGCAAATAAAATGGTCTGCTCATGAATCATAAGAATGGACCTTATGAGGAGAAATAAGGGGATTGCATTGCTTAACTAATAGTGGAAAAAATCAATAGTTCAGATTCAGTTGAGACAGGATCATTGGAAATAACAGGAAGTGGAGACGAAGGGTTGGGCAGCACAGGCAAGACGGCCACAGTCGCATGTTTACAAGTGAACCCTAGAGAAAATGAATATTTCAACTCCTGGGACCCAAAGGTATACCCAATACAGGAAAGACACAAAATCCTGTTATCATTAGTGGTAATTACATGGGTCAGGCAAAGAAAGTTACAAGAAAATAGTATTCTTTATGGGCCCCGTTTCGGACAAACGGGGCGCCAAGAGCAGGTTATTGTCTGGCGATGAAAAGAAGAATCGTCCATAACGTACCCCATATGTATACCGGATATCACCGGGAAGCCGGATGTCTCAAACAATGAGTCAGCTCTGTGAGGCGCTCTGCATTTGAATATTATAGATCGCATTCGACGAATGTAAACAACCGGTAACGTCTCCTTGTATCACGATGGCACGCGTGAAGCGCAGAAAGGTAACCAACAGCGAGACCGAGGAGCCGATTCAGGCTGCATTGCTGAAAACACGGGAGGCAGGTACCCCATGGGCAAGACTCGCATTGAAGCACAGTATCGTGCGATCCACACTTAATGATAGGTAGAAGGGAGCAAGAGACCGACGAGAAGCACATTCCGACCAGCAAAAGCTTCAGTCAATTGTAGATAAGGCTCTGGAGCGGTAGTGTCATCAGCTTGTTGATTGGGGATTTCTACCGAGAATGGATATGCTGAGAGGAATGGCCAATGTTCTGGCCCGGTAGAGAGCAGAGCAAGAAGAAGACCCTGAATTAGGAACCTTCGGCAAGAACTGGATCACCCAGTTCCTGAATCATCATCCACAGCTGGCAGCAAAATTTAGTACCCAAATCGATCGGCAACAACCCTTTGCCAATAACCCTGTCACCATATATGATTACTACACCAAGCTTCAGAAACTGCAGTGGAAATCCCACTTCTTGCCAGACAATATTTAGAACAAGGATGAAAAAGGATTTATCCTTGGCATTTCTTCTCGAGCAAAAGTAATATGCCGGGCAGTAAGACGCAATCCACATATTGCACAACACGGATCTTGGGAAATGTTGGCAGTTCCGGAATCAGTCTCGGCGCTGGGAGGTGTTCTTCTACCGTTTATTGTCTACAAAGGGAGAGGATGTTATATGGGCTTGCATTTGAAAACCAATGATCGTAACGTATAATTTGCCTACAGCAAAAATGGTTGGACCGATGACGAGCTTGGAGTGGCTTGGTTGCGGGAGCACTTTGAGTCTAAAACCTATCCCAAGCACTCTCGACTTCTTATCCTGGATGGGCATGGGTCACAAATAACCTGACAATTCTGTTAGTTCGCTATAGAGAGGAATATTCATATGCTCTGCCTCCTGGCTCACTCGACCAACCTGCCTCAACCTTTGGATGTTGGCATTTTTGGAACACTCCAGCACGACTATAGCAAGGGGGCTTACAAACATATGCGAGACGCACGAACCGGGGTAAAAAAGGAAACATTCTTGACCTTCCATAGTAAGGCCCGGGCGCTTACCTTCCTGCCAAGAACTATTCAGTCCGCATTCCGGGCAACTAGTATTGTTCCTTTTAATCCAAACAAAGTGTTGGTTAAGGTGACTAAAGTCAATAAAATCACCACTTCCAACTGCCCTACCCCAATTTTTGCAACCTCCCACAACCGCCACCAGCTACGCCAACAAGCCTTAGTTGCTACCAGCTTTTCATCCTCTTTCCCCACAAGATCTTGTCAATCCTATCTTGCAGTTATCCTGCGCCTAGCAGACCTTACGGAGCGTGCCCTTACAGAAGTGGAAATTGCAAAAGCTGAGACACAGCGACTACGGGAAGGTTATGAGGGGAGGCGGGCAGTTAAAGCTGACCACCGAGTGCTTTCTAAAGTACGAGTTCTCACAGGGGAGGAGATTATTTGGCTACAGAAGAAGCAAAATACACAAGATCAGTGAAAGTCAAATAAGCCCGTTATGAAAGAAAAAAAAACTCTAGCAACGCCTTCCACCCCAGTTGCATCTTCTTCACACTCCCGTACTCTCATGATTCGAATTGTAGACACCACGGAGGTCATTGAGCTTTATGGCACCTCATCCAAGTCGGAGGAAGATTCTGCCTGGTCTGATCTCTTCGACACCCCAGATCCCACTCCTTCCCACCATCCAATACTCTCTCCTGTTCTCAATACACCAGCCAACCCGAATCACAGGCTTTCTAACCATCCACTTGAGATGAGCCTTCGCTCTTGCCATTGATTTTCACCTCCTACTCTTTTTTTTTGTTACCGGTATCCCTTCCTTCTCTCTTTTCTTTTTTTTTCTTTGGTATGTTTTCACTTCCACCTTTCCATGTTGTGTTTAAAGCTAATCACCCATATAGTTACATTTACTGGGTTCTTCCTTTTATTTTTACCATTTTTTTAGAGTCAAAATGTTCATTTTTCAAAATACAAGACAAGTTGAAAGATTGCATTGAGCCCCTCAGTGAGACATCCGGTTTCTCAGTGATATCCAGTATTCCTGTGGGGTACGTTATCTGACCAAAACTGAAATAAAAAGACCTCCTTGCAGTGGAACAACTTCAAATTCATCCAGCTCTGTGAGTTTTGGTCTGATTTGAATTATTATGTTTTCCAGTTCATAAAAATAACCTATGTTATTTTGTCCCCACTACTCAGAAACTGGGGCTGGGAACGAAGCCGAGAAGAAAACTTCCTTAAGCTTGTGATAGAAAAGGCGGAGGAAGATAAAGATTGGACAGGAAAACAAGAAGAGCTGAAAGATATGGTAACCAGGGGAGAGACATTATCACTAAATTGGATGCTCAAGGATGATATACCCTATTAGAAAGAAGGGCTATACATACCCAGTGATGAAGAAGTCAGAACCCTGGTTGCGGAGGTATGTTACGACTACAAGGTGGCAGGGCGCTACCACGGGAAAAAGACTGCATCAGCAAAACTATTGCTTGCATGTGGGGAGTTGCCGTTGCGCGCAGGCGCAAGGGATGCCTCTTTTGTGCCCAGTGGGCCCAGTCTGCCTGGATCTGATGTCACATCTACCTAATGCCCGGCCAATGCCTGGGTCATTCATCTTAGTAATTCCCGGTTCAGACTTCTGGTAATTTCATTACACCTCATACTAGCGTCCTGATACCAGCTGCCACTACAGGTGCCTCGACATTGAGATTCTTGGCACATTCCCCGTGCTCTAATATTGTATTGCAGGATAGGCATGGGTAGGATCTACTTTAGGCTCTTCAAGATTGAAATAGCAAATATGAACCTTCATTCCACTTAAAATCCGAGTGATAGCCATGGTTTGGTGGTAGTCATGGTAGTTTGTTATGGTGTTATCACCCTACTCCACAACACACTCCGCTTTACAACACGCTCCCATCTACAACACACTCCGCATCACAACACTCTCCACTTTACCACAGATTTCCACAGGCGCCCTGTGGCTGCGACGTTCGATTCTCAGTGTTCTAGATCTACTCGACGCCTGCCTTCTAACAGTGTAAAGAACGTCTACCCGCTGGCATTATTGGTGGAGCTACAGCCTGTTATGAAAGTGATCTCTTCCTGGCAAGGTTTTGACATGTACTGACTTTGACACCAGATTCTACATGTGCCCTGCGGCCAAAACATCCGATACTCAGCGTCCTAGGCCTACTCGACGCCAGCTTTCCAACAGTGTAAAGAACGTCCACCCGAAGACATTATTGGTGAAGCTACAGCCAGTTATGACAGTGGTCTTTCAAGGCAAGATTTCGGGAATGGTTTGGAGAGGTTCTGGCCAGAACCAGTTGATGGCCCGGGGAACATTATGATCTATATTACTAGTAGTTCATTGATGAATTAAATTATCTCCTGCCTAAATATTATTTTGATCAATTGTGATCTAACAGATCATGAAGAGGCATAGGGGTACCCTTTTCCATGGAGGAGATGTGGTTGCGCACTAGAAATGTGGTGGAGTGCCTAGTTGCTGTAACTGGGGCTCCCTGTGGGAAGATGGATCCCTAGGATGCGGCCGTACCGAAGCTTTCTTCGTACGCAAAGTGAAGAACAAATATGTAAGAGAGAAAACCTTAATGGTGAAACTTAATATCGTTAAGCCACAGCTTAACTCAATAAGTTCTCGGGAGGATAGTTGATCGTCTTAGGAGAAGAGATCTCGAATATACTTAAGTAGAATCATAATGCCAACTCCCCTTCATCACTCCTAAGCTTACTACCATCATGAGCATGCCCATCTCGTCTGGGCCTAAGGCTAACATTCTACCGAATGTCAGCCGGCTCTGCTAGTTCATTATCCAACGTGAAGTGTTAATGTAGTATCCTGATACACGTAATCAACTGCAGCAGAAAACTCTTCATATCGCTGTCCTGTCAGTGGCGATCTAACAGGTTACTGATAAGCTAGTCTAATATCGAACTCACTTTCCCATTCGTATTCGTTTATGCAAGTCTCGTAGGCAACCATTACGTTTGACGAGTCTATTGTCTTCTACTCTCTTCAACACAATAGCTTGGTCTACAGACTCCGCTGATGAGACACTTAAGCCATTGGCTAATACAGGCGCTACCCGTAGCCACTAACGAGAAACACCTCAGTCAAGATAAGACTACTATGATCTAGAGCTCGCTAACGACCTGCAGACATCTTAGAGTCTTTTGAAGACATACGGGAGTCGAAGGTCTACCACTTAACCGGAGGCCTCCCGGGCTTCCGGTATACCTTCCATACCTAACACGGTAGGCTTATAAGGATCAGCGGTGTATGCACTTGAGAATCACTTCTCGTGTAACCATTCGGTTGCCCCATGCCCCCTCTTATATCCTGGGAACAGCTTCCGGTCGGAAGGAAGGCGACAACGTATACGGTATTATGCCGCCGTCTTCAATCATAGGGTTTTACAAGTAAACCAGCAACTTCCCTACAGTTGACCCATGACCCATTGTCTGTACATAGGGGCCAGAGGGGGTTGTTGGACTCAGATTTCTCAATGTTCGCCCTAGGCAAGATTTTCTTCGCTTCGTAGCCCAAGAACACATTACCCTATTGAGCCCAGATTCGAACCTCCTATATAATCTTGCGTAACGAACAATCCTATGACCTTTCCAGAAACTTCGCGTAACCTTTTACGCTCAAGGTAGGGTAACTCCTATCCACATGTAGGGTAACCTCTTTGCCAAGGTAGGGTAACTATACTCCCTAAGGTAGGATAACTCGCCGCAACTCCCTGAGACCTTCCGAATTCGTAACCTAGACCTTCCCTACCTACCTGGTATTGCTTTTCGTGTTCGCAGTCCCAGCATTAGCATTTGCTTAGTCCACATGGTAACCCTTTGATTGAGTTACTTGACTAGCCTAACCGTAACCCTTTCGGGCTCCTGCATGGGATTAGACTAAGTCTACTGTAAGATCCAGCTGGGTCGTTACAGTTGCACCCGGAAAATATAGCGCAGCGCCTGCCTGCGCCCTGAGATTGATGAGGCAACCCCGCTGCACTGAGACGCCCATGCGACGCAACATCGCGTCCTGCTTCACGAGTTGCATTCTGAGCGCCCAGTGCACTGGACGCGCATGAAGCTCCGGGTGCGTGGCAAAATTATTATTGATGTGGAGAACTAGCTTCCTGGGACTTCTACGAGAAGGGATGCCAAGAATGAATTAATGAATATGTACGATCATGCAACAGATGCCAACATGATAAGTCTTTAAGACACGCAAGGTATGAGCTGTTACAAATGTTACAAGTACCCCATGCGGCATGGACATCTGTCTCCACAGACTTTATTATACAGCTGCCAGAGTTACAAGTAGATACTTAAATAAGGGTTGTGGTTGATTGATTCACAGTGATGGCACACGGTATGAGAATAAAGGAAAACATGACTGCTAAAGATGTTGCAGAGGTGTTTCTTAGAAAAATTTGGAAATACCGTGAACTACCTAGCAAAATTATCTGCAATATGTATACAAAGTTTGCAGCAGAATTTTGGGAGTACTTATGCTGATCTATAGACATAGAAAGAAAATTGTCAACACCATATCACCTGCAAACTAACGGACAGATAGATAGAACGAACCAAGTGATAGAAGGTTACTTAAGACCTTTTGTCAATTACCATCAGGACGACTGGTAGCAGTTATTGCCAAGAACACAATTTGCAAACAATAACTTAACTATAAATGCCCTTGGATTGACAATATTCTTTGTGAACTACAGGTTCTATCCACAGATAGAGTGGATGAATCAGTGAAAAGTACAAAATCCTGAAGCTACAATGTATGCTCACCGGAAGAAGGATATTCACAATAAGGCCAATGATACTTTGGAAAAATCACAAAAAGGAATGAAAAAGTATTATGACTAAAGGACATCCCCGCAAGCAGACCTTGAGGTCAGAAAGAAGATGATACATATTGTGATAAATATCGGTGCCACGTGGCCATCAAAGAAATTAGCACACAAAATATTACAACTCTTCGAAATAATTGCTGAGCCTGGGACTTGGGCATATAAACCGAACTTGAATATATCCGATAGAGTGGAAATTCATTGCATATTTCATGTATCATAGATAGAGCCCTATCGGGAATCCTCCGGTCAAAACCATGAACAACCACCACAGGAACCCAAAGAGGTTTGGGGGAATTTGGAATAGGAGGTTGAAAAAATTGTTAAGAGTGAAATAATCACTTATGCCAGAGGAGTAACTGGAAGGACCAGACGCTTCCAGGAGCTTCGCTATTTTGTGAAATGGAAAAGGTATTCTGAAGATAAGAATACCTGAGAACCCGGCGAGCATCTGGGGCATGGTCAAGAATTAGTCCAAGAATTCCATGAAGATAATTTGGAAGCAGATGACTTATTGGATAAAAGAGATAGAAGATGGTGAGAAAGGTTTTCACGCTATTGACAAGCAAACATGGAAGGTTTTTAATACAAGCATAACGAGTTCAAAAAGGTGGAGAGAATTAGGGTATTCGAGATGAAACCTCAGAGGTGGGAACTCATGGTAGTCATACGCCGAACAACGACCTAGTTAGTATCTAGCCTCGCAACTTATTTCTCGACTTCATGAGTTCAACACTTGATGAGAGTACAATTATTAATACGTAATTATAATTTATAATATTTAAGTTTATGCTAGATTAATCCATGAAGTCTTCACGTAACATAGCATTAATTCTATTGAACAAAGATAAGCTTGTATTACTAAGAAGTGATTTATGCAAGAACCAGAGGGTGAATCTTTGTACGATTTATCCCTACAGATAAATCAAATAATTCTCCTCAGGAATATAAAGGAACGAGTCAAATCAATTGGAGTCGCTTAAAGTTATGAGCCAGTTGTCAGTGGTGAATAACCAGGCTCAATATAACTGATGCTAATAATTAGTGCAATGACATTATTGCCAAGATGGAATAATGCATGCATATGATGGTGGATAGAATAGTTAAGAAACTGTTTGAAGATCAGTGTTTAGGAAGGAAGGAAACTGTTTACTGGTGAACTCCTGCATGACCAGAGATGAAATTGGCCACTTCGCAGGCTAGACTCAACTCACAAGTTACAGTCAAGCGTGTTATTATTAGGTAATCTGTGAATAGATAACCTCTCACCGATGAGTGCAGACCAACAGTCTCAGAATAATGATGGGCAATCAGTACTGCTACGATGTTCAAAGCAATTGAGAAGATTTGTCAGGGTTAAATAGTCTATCCACCAGTTGATCTAGGATTGATTAAGAGAGACAGAATAAGGAGGTACGATAATAGTATAGGTATTAGATGTAGAGGCTGCGGAAACCCACGCGGAATATAAATATAAGAGTTCCACCCTTTGCTTCAGACTCAATCAAGCAATGGAAAAGATATCATATCAAAATTACATTGTTCTTGGAACAACCCAGCTGCATCTTATAGTAGACATAGTCTTATCCAATACCAGAGCCTGGAAGGGTTACGGTTAGGCTAGTCTAGTATCGCTACCATGTGGATTAAGCAAATGGCAATGCTTAGACTGTGAACCAGAGAGGTATACCGGGTAGGTAGAGAAAGTATACACTGGTGGATCGGAAGAATTCCGAGAACTCCAGTGAATTACCCTACCTCAGGAAGTATAGTTATCCCACCTAAAGTACGATAGTTTCCTTACTTTTTGGACAGGAGTTACCCTACCGTGAGTGTAGAAGGTTATACAAAGTTCCAGGAATGTCAAAAGGAATGTTTATTACATGTGTTATATAGGAGATTTGAATATGGGTTCAATTGTGTAATCCATTGTTAAGCTATGAACCGTAGAAAATCTTGCCTATGGCTATCATTCGTCAATCTGAGTCCTACAACCCGCCTCTGGCCCCGATGTACTGACAATGCGTCACGGGCCAACAGAAGGATAGTTGCTAGTTTACTAGTAAAAGCCTGTAATTAGAAACTGTGGGGTATAACCCAATACATTGTCGCCGTCCAGTCAACCAGAACTTGTTCGCGGGATATATGACGGTGCTTGGGGCAATTCCATGGTTATATGAAAGTTATTCCAGAGTGCATATGCTACTAATACTTAAAGGCCTACAGTGAGGGGTATTGCATGTATAGTGGATGCCCGAGAGGTATCAAGTTAAGTGGTCGACCTTCGACTGCTGTATGTTTCTGAAAGACTGTAAGATGTCTGGAGGTTGCTAGCGAACTCTAGATCGTAGTAGTCTTGTCTTGATAGACATACTTAACGTCAGCGGCTGCGGGTAGCACCCGTACAAGCCAATGGCTTAAGTACCTCATCCCATGAGTCTGTAGACCAAACTATCGTATTAAAGACAGTAGAAGACTACAGGCTTGCTGGGCAAAGCGATACCATTGAGTGGTAGGTTACAGGACTTGTATAGACGAATATGTACGGGACAGTGATTTTGATATTGGACTAGCTTATCAGTTACCTGTTGGTTCGCCACTAACAACATAACAATATGAAGAGTTTTTTCCTGCAGCTGAATGCATGTATCAGGATACTGCAGTAACAGTTTATGCCAGATAATGAACTAGCAGAGCTGGCAGACATTCAGTGGAATGTTAGCCTGAGGCCCAACGGAGATGGGCATTCTTATGATGCTGGTAGGCTTAGTAGTAATAGCGAGGAGCTAGCAACATCATTCTACAAAGGTTTATGCAAGACCTCTTAACCTAAGACGATCAATTATCTTCTTGAGACCTTATTGAGTAAAGCTACGGCTTAAGCATATTAAGTTTCACCATTTTGGTTTTCTCTCCTACATAATTGGTGTTCATTTTGCGTACGAATAAAGCTTTGCTAACGCCGCATCCGTGGTATCCATCTTCCCACAGGGAGCCCCATTAGAGTTCTACACTTTAATTAATACATATTGCACTGTTAGTAATTTTAGTGAACTGAGTTACCTATGCTATTTGTTTATTTAACTTTCTTGATATTATCTACAGTAGCGGTTATTCGCATTAGCGTAGGCTACCACCTAACAGGAGAGCCAAAATAAGAGAGCTAAGACCTGCCCGGTATGCGTGTCAGGATGCCCAATGTCACCGGAGGCCATTGTATTCCACGGACCTGGAAGACCTGTAACAAATGCGGCCCTGGTACAGTAGTAGAACAAACTGTAACAACTTACATGTATCCTGTCAAAGCTTTTGTAATATACAAGAATGCACAGCAGAATTGTTTTGGTTTTTGTAGTAGTAATAGTTATCGTGATCAACACCATTCTTAATCGTTGATGCAAAGGTTTTCTTGTAGATGTTTCACAAAGTAGTTTGACTAGGAATTGTAAATTCTAGCAAAGGTTCTCCAAAGAACACATTGGAGGAAGGGTCGTTCCCCTGGTAATGATCAGAACTAGAGTCGTTTAATGTGATGAATTCATATCAGGTTTTGATAGAGGATTGGCTGAGGTTGCAAGCGATCTATTACGGGTAACCAAGTCAAAGCTCGGTAGAGTATGATTAAGCATTCAGGTATTCGATAATGGAGTAATGCTAGGAAGGCTATGTAGTAGTTGCTGATACTCGGTTCTCTAAAACTACTAAGTGTATGAAGTATAGATAATAGCTAATTATATTGATAAGATCTCTTTTCCGTTGCTGTCTTTTCCAATAGCTGGGGAGGAACTCTTATATTTATGTCCCGCGGGGATTTCTGCGGCCAGTATATCTAATACCTATCCTAACAAAGTACCTCCACCACGACAGCCCATCTTTCGTCTTTATCAACCGTAGTGTGAACACTCTTAGACCCTGAATACTTTCCGGCTGCTGGTGATTCGGCTATTTTAGCTCCGTCTTCCTGAGTTGTGCAAGACTCCGCCAGTCACAAGTTAACAATTCGTTTGTCACATGAACTTAGTCTGAGCATGCCACCCAATTGCGAAGATACCAGTTGTTTCCTTGTGACCAAGGTGATCAGTCTCAATATCAGATGATGGTGACAATACAGGGACATGACTGCATTGTCTTTACGTGCAGTTGGTAGGCTTAGTGCTCCATCGTTTCTTTGATTCGTCTAGTGAGATGACCTTGCTACTACATCTCGTCAACTCTCGTCCGTTCTTGCAGACTTAGGACTATTTGTAGTCGGTTAACGTGAAGCATTACTCTTTTCTAATTCCATAGGCCTTTCTGCTCACCGAGATACCATATGTATCATATACTGGATTTCAGCAGTATGAGCAGTGCACACTACTCCTCTCATGTATCCTGTGAACAGCTTCCAGTTAGACAGACTGCGACGACATGTACGGTGTTACGGGGAGGCTGCCAATTTCTCTATTTTTGCTGGTAACTAGCAACTGTGCACCGTACTGCAGTCGACATCCAGGCCCTGTATTGGGGCCAGAGTGGGGTATTAGGATCGCATATGCCTAACATGATTGTTGTTATTAACATGGTTCTTGGATTACTATCATAATAGTTACTGTCATCAATCTTTTACATTTGGCACCTGATTTGTTTTATGTCCGCCTTTGCTGCAAATATCTACTCCCTGACGCCTATAATTTGACATATATTTGATTAATAGTATCTAATGTGATGATTGTGAGAATTACAAGCTTGGCTCTCCCCACAGCCTCCAAATCCCGGCTTTGCTAACATTCTTCTGCAACAATCATTTTGGTCAAGCCAAGAACTAAGCAGTATAGCCTATGAAGAAGTTCCCTTTTTCTATGAATAGATATAGAAAGAGGGTTATGGTATATAATTAACTGGGAACGGTAGCAAAGAATTGGACCGGGTACAAAGAATGGATTATAGAGAAGACGGACTCACGGCAAAGAGTGACAAAGGAGATGAGAATCTGGATGCGTAACAAAAAGCGATAAAGCAAGCGGGAGACCTATCCACGGAGCACAGTGAGTAGCTGGTGTAATAATGTTTCCGATGACATGGAGGGTGTGGTGAGTGAACAAATAAGGCAGAAACAACGTGTTGAATCAAGTTACTGAAGTTATGGAAAAGGTGTAGGTTGTTTTAATGGTCTAAGGATCAGTTCCGTTGGTTATAACGTGATTTAGTGGGAAGCGGATCACGACAGGGATCCGGCTCGGCACCAAGAAGTGTCCAAACACATACCCCGCTCGCTATCCGATGAAGTGTAACCATCGCTTATCATCATATATCAACACGAAACTCTCCATGATGCCAGCGATTAAGAAAAGGAAGAAGGACGAGGGTGAATTGCTGCTGCAGGAGGCCATCCGGCACTACCAACACAGCGATATGCCATCGATGCGGGCCTCCGCAGAGAAGTTTGGAATAGCCTACTCCACTCTCAGGGGGAGGTTGAAGGGAAGGCAATCCCGGGTGTCCGGGCGTCGCAAGATGCAAGTGTTAACCCAGTTTGAGGAAAATTCTATTGCCCGATGGTGTGAGAGATTGCATGAGTGGGGTCACCCCCCAAGGTTGGAGGTAGTCAAAAGAATGGCAGAGGCAATAGTGAACCGGTGGGAAAAAAACCGATCGTTAGGAAAACACTGGATAACACGCTTTCTGAGCCGGCATCCAGGATTAGCAGCAAAGTTAAGTTCACGACTGGACCGCCAGCGAGCTTTTGCCAGCAATCCTACTGTTTTAAAAGATTATTTTAATAAGGTAATACCGCTGTTATACACTCCCGCTTATGATATCTACTAACATAAATTACATCTATAGCTACAAGGTCTAATCAAATTCTATAGTATATCTAATTCAAATATTTATAATATGGATGGAAAGGAGTTTATGATGGGAGTGGCTTTGCGTTGTAAGCTGATATGTCGAAAGGGCCGCCGGGTTACTCGCTTAAGACAAGACGGTTCGCGAGAATGGGTTACGGTCATCGAAGGAGTATCCGGAGATGGGCTACTACTAAGGCCCATGATTATAAACAAAGGGCTAGCACACTACATGGGATGGTATGCAAAGCTAAAAAAAAGAGATTTGGCTACGTTTGGAGTATCTGAGAAGGGGTGGAGCAATGAGGTACTAGGGCTGCGGTGGTAGAAGAAGGTTTTCGATACGGAAACACAGGAGTGGTAACTGTTCCTCAACTAAATCTTATATGAACTATTAGCTTTACTAATTGAACTCTCTAGTGCCGCTGGAGGGTATCGCCTCTTAATCCTGGATGGGCATACCTCACATTATAATTGGGAAATCTTTGATTATTGTCTCAATGTCAAGATTATTCCTTTTTGCCTTCCTGCGCACTCTACGCACCTCTTGCAGCCCCTCGACGTAGGTTTATTTAGCCCGTTGCAGAGATATTACAGCAATGGGCTGGATCAGTTTATAAGAAAGGGACATGCGGGTATGAATAAGGGGGAGTTCTTACCGTAAGTAGTTCACAATATAGTATATTAAAATTTAAGGTCTAATTATTAGTCTAATAGGATCTTGATGCCGGCACGCCAACTTGCCTTCACTGTAGAGAACATTAGGTCTGCTTGGGAAGCCGTTGGAATAATTCCCTTCAATCCGCGGCGGGTGCTGGGGGTGGTCAAGCAAGAAAAAAACAAGTGCGTTGAGTTGGATGGCTTGGCAGCAAGTGAGGCTCTACTGGTACCCAAAACACCTAGAGCAGTAAGTCGTACCACGAGGACAGCAATTAGCCTAGTTACTCGTAATACTCCATCATCCCGAAAACTCAAATACCTGCTCGCTGGCCTTTCTGAAGGCTTTCACCAGACATTAGCGGACAAAGTAGTTGTGGAGGAAGCTCATAAGGCCTACCAGGAATTAGTGGGGAAGGAAAGAGCAGCAAAGACCTCAGACCGCCGCAAGCTTACTGAGGCTACAGTGGTAACTAGAGAAACTGTTCTACAGTTATGAGAAGATCGGGAAAGAGCAGATGCGGCCAAGGCAGCGAGGAAGGCGAACAAAGCATCGCGGACTGCTGCTTCTCGTAAAATACGCACGATGTCGGCAAGGCTAACCACAATTACCCTCCCCCATTCTCGTCCAGGAACGCCAATTTTTAAGCAATCTGTTTCCTTCGATGAGGCAAATCAGTTATGGGAGGAAATGGAGACTTTAGAGATCAGGGTGGATGGGGGTGAGGACGGTAGTGGGAGGGCAGCAGGGAGCACAATTCGGGTGAG
>QLOI01004746.1:0-13187 GCA_003313605.1 Tuber umbilicatum | reverse complement strand
AAAAAAAAAAAAAAAAAAATTTATAAAAATGGAGAGGAGTAAATGTTGAGTAGCTCTATGGAGAGTCCCCCTCAACCATCCTATCCTTTCAGTATGTGCCCAATTTTAATTTTATTGGTGATTCTTGTTGCTGGTCCCGCCTTGAGTACCGCCCTGTCTTGGCGGCGAAAACTGGATAGCATCAGATAATATGGTAACATCGTGTCATCGGATCGAGTAGGCAAGTTCGAGCCAGCCTATGTCGCAACTACTGCGCTGTATCCGACGCTCGGTATACCCATTCTGGTTGTGTCTTGCTGTTACGGGTATGTATGTATCTTTCCCTGAATGCTCGACATGGGTTCGGCCTTTTTGCAGGCATGGACTACTGGTATGGCTTTTTCTTTCTCCTTTCCCTACATATCCGCATCACGCCCTACCATACAGCAGGTACATTTAAATGATTAAACCGGATAAAGTGCATTGGTTTGCGGAAAGGGAGAAGCCTGTTCTGCCCCTGCAGCGTAACAGGGCGGTGATCATAGACAAAGAAGACTTGGAAATGGGTACTTGATGATGGATGGATGGATACAAAGATGCATTAGGCTTTGGGCTTATCCTCTCGAGGGGGGATGAGGGTCAGGCGTAGTAGAAGTAGACACAGGGCCGTGACTCCCTCCAACATCCACAAAGAAGGTGCTTGGTAGAATGATGGGATGATTTGCTACAGTTAGGCATAGCGTGTGAAGCAGCTTCCTGTGATATGCAAATTAGCTGGCGACTGGGGGGGGGGGATACTACTTATCTTCTCGTCTACCAGTAATCGATAGGCGCAACATTACTTTGGTCTTTCATTATTAGCGTTCCATGATTTCTTGGGTATTGAGCCAATTGTTGATTGCTTCTTGGGGATTGATTGGCCCCTAACCACTATGCTCGTACAGGTAGATACGGTGTCGAGAATAGTTATAATTCTTTCGTGCGAGGCATAAGAAAATTCTTGTGACAGTTGTAGCCAACAAATCAAATATCCTCAAGAAACAAATATCTCTTGTGGTATTGGGAGATGACCAAAATTAAATGCAATTCCTTCTAGCAAGGCGCAATGTACGAGTACAGTACAGTAACTGCTATTTGGGTACCGGTCAAGGTCCGGCTGCTGAGACAGGCTGAGCAGTTTTGCTGGTCTTCTAGAGATCGCCACTTCTCTAACAGCCGGGCAGCGTGCTCGTACATTGCAAGTGAGTGATGGGATGGTTGCCATGTGGTGTGCCCGCTTGCCAATTCCAAAAGTATCCGGAGATCTGTGCGCCTCTGGAAACCACACCTGCGAGTCTTGGCAGCACGATTTCCGGATACTTCTGGGTTGGGGAGTTGAGTATGGTACGGTACTCCTACAAACACGCTGAAGATGGCATTCTGCTCGTGCTGGGCATGTCAGGCCCTTGCCGCTATCCGAAGGGCATTCTGAGACTTTTCCGTTTTTTTCTTCCGGTTTTCTCTTGCTGAATTAGAATCGTTAACCGACTCGGCGGAAAGAAGGGCCATGATGGATCAATGAGGTCTGAATTTACTGGATATCGTATCATCTCAGTGCTGGACCCAAGAATTGCCTTGGCTCTTTGGTAACGCGGGGGGGATTGGACCGGAACTCCAGTCTGGAGTGTGTATGCGTGTGTGTGCGTGTGCAGTGTAGATGAGGCAACACCTTCCTTGCTAGAGTAGTCAACTTCGACTTCGAGCCCTGCCGTGAAAACTTGGTTCTGCGTGACGTGAGAGGGGAACCCGCAAATTTGTTAGCTAGTTCCCCTTTGGAGAAGAGGTGGTCAAAAACCATGAACACAGGCCAGGGGGGGGGGTTCGAGGTTCTGCTTCCGTCGGACAGGAAGTACTTTAGTAGGGTGTAATAAGCACACTCCCTTGCAGGAACACGTTCCATTCGTCAATCCTAGGGCGAGGTGGGACCCTTTTGCCGGCTCCTTCCTTCATGCAAATCATAATTCGAGCAGCGAGACAGCGGAGAGCGTTGTTGGACGGAGGTGTTGAGAGGGGACAAGGAATAGCACTTGGGAGACTTGAATAAGGGATAGTCAGTTACCTCTGAATCCTGACTGGCGGAAGAGGGAGGATGGGGAGGGGGGCAGGGTGAGATTATGCTGTTACTGCCTTTTTACGCTCAGCATCCAGTTACAGGCAGAGAAATGCAGACCTGACCTATCGTACTGTTCAGCGGTAGCCCGCTTCTCTGCTCGTGGTCTGGATATATCCGCTTCGGAATGTCTATATTGAACATGTAATAATATCATGGAAACCAAAGATATCCATTCATTTCACATGCGCCGTTCACTACCCCTCAGCGGTGTGATGCTCCCCCGTGTTTGCATTTTGTGCGGGCTTGGAGGCGGAAGGCCCCATACTGGTAGGTTGCTACTTTCTACCGCACCTACAGTACGAGTACTGTACGAGTACGCTGCCTACTTGTTAGTTACATACTGACCAACCCACAGGATCGCACTGGTGACACTTTGATTGGTATAGCCAGGCCGGGTCAGCCCCAATCTTGCTCAAAGGGAAAAGGAATTGCGGTGTTTTACCTGCGGTATATATATAACTCGGATTCTCCCACCTTTTTTCATCATTTTCAAGGTTGAAATCTCAGGGTTTGTCTGCTCCTTGAATTCTTCTCTACTCCTTCTTCTCCTTCTTCTCCTTCTTCTCCTTCTTCTCCTTCTTCTCCTTCTTTCCCTTCCGTTTCTGTTGCGTTTGCTTTTGTTGGACGCCGTTCATTTTTCCTCGCTCGAAACTTGCAGTACGGTAATTTGTTTACAACTTGAGCCTCCATCTCCCTCTACCCTTCGGTGACAATGTCCCAATCCCTCGGTTCGCAAGCCCCGCCCCCGGTACCGTGGTACTCGCACCCTCGCTTCGAAGCCCTCAAGGATCATTTCACGGGAAATCTACATCTTCATCACACTCATCCGGAACCTCTGCGATTATAGTGAGTGAGGTTCTTAATCCGGGGCTTCTTTTACCAGCATCACCCTTTTTTCCTACCCCTTTTGTGTACTGCTCGGCCCTTCTTGGCGACAATGATGACTGATTGGTGAGGTGTTGGTGGTACTGTAGCGCGAATGGTGTCTATTATCCCAACTGGAGGATCTATAAGAATGAGCCTCCAAGTTCTTTGAAGTTGGGATTGATATCTCACGTGTTCTATTCTTTTGCATGGGTGAAACCGGATGGAACTGTCTATGTGCGTGCAACCCTTCTCCCCCCTCTTTCCTGTCATTTCCTTCAATGTTTTACTCGTTTGCTGACCATGGATGCGGTGTAGATGAGTGATGAGTGGGCAGATTCACAGATTGACGTTGATGGTGTGCAGGGCTGCCTGAGGTCTTTTCAAAATTTGAAGGCGAAGCACAGTCACTTGAAAGTGGTATTGTCAGTTGGCGGCGGTGGAAAGGGCAGCGACAACTTTGCCGCTGTGGCTGCAAATCGTGTCTCCAGGGAGCGATTTGCTCATACGGCTCAGGAGCTGGTCAACGAATTCGGACTCGATGGGATAGATAGTAATACCACCCCTCCACTACCTCCTCCACCATCCCTTCTCCCCACCACATCTGATTTTACCTCGCGAAAACTGACAGGAGCCCCTGCGATAAATTAGTCGACTGGGAACATCCGTCCGATCATAAGCAGGGACACGACTACATTGCGCTCCTTGCTGCCATCAGACAACACCTCCCTTCTCCGCATTACGTCCTCACATCTGCTCTACCGGCGGGCGAGTGGGCGCTGCGGAATATCGACCTCTGCAATGCACACCAGTATCTGGATTACATCAATCTAATGACGTACGACTTTTCGGGACCTTGGGTTCCTCAATCAGGCCATCACGCCCAACTCTTTTCTCCCCGTCACCCCCACAACGACGCGGCACGTCTCTCCGCCGACTCCGCCGTCTCCTACGTCCTGTCAAAGTCCGTTCCATCCTCGAAGATTCTCCTCGGCATACCAGCATACGGGAGGAGCTTCCTGGGCTGCCACAATCCCGGACAAAGGTATTCTGGTAGCGCAGGCGAGGAGGGGACATTCCAGTATAAGGATCTGCCCAGACCTGGAGCTACAGAGTACACTGACGAGAATTTGGGGGCTGCATGGTGCGTTGGTGGTGATGGTGGATGGGTCAGTTATGATAATCCCGCTACCGTCAAGATTAAGGCGGAATATGCCAAGAATAATAGACTTGGTGGGGTCTTCTTCTGGACGGGAACGGCGGATGGAGAGGGGTCTAGAAGTCTGATCGAAGCGAGCTTTAGCAGACTTCACACTCAGTAGTAGAGTAACTGGCACCATCATCATCATGAATGGAAACGCGGCGTTATTCTTTCTTTTCCTTTCCTTTTCTTTTTTTTACTCACAAGTGCGTTTTTGTATCGTTCATCTCGCATTTCTTTGCTTGCTTGCTTCTGAAAATTTTCTTGATTTTTTCAAAGGCTTGGGCTACTGTAAGGTTCACATTACATCATGCACCATTTCCTCTTCCTCCGAGCTATCGGATTGCACTGCGCTCGAACACTGTACTGTACCTGCAGCCGGAATCACAACGCAGCAATATTCATCTATCCACCCACCAGTCACGTTACTTATTCTTTCGATCCGTGGTGGGACGACCATTGGAAAAAAAGGGGGGGATGAGGCGTGAAGGGACACCGGTATCTTTACTAATGATGTATGGTGATTGCAAATGGGGCTGGGTGAGAGGGTGACTGCGGGGTTAGGAGGAGGCGCCCTATCACTTGCTGCACGGTGCGGGTACTGGTGGTGGTGGTGGTGTGCGATGATGGGGATTGGGGGTATGAAAGTGACGGAGCTCTCTGTCTGGTATGATATACGGTACGGTGGCTTTGTTTTTGGTTGATTTGTTTTGTGTCCCTTACTCGCTCGCTCGTGAGATAATGTTGGTAGTAAACTTGAAGCCCGGTGAAGTATGCCTAAACGTGCTTAATAGTAAAGTCCTTACATAAAAGTCATGGTGGGATGTTGAATAAGTGGTCGCTTTTAAGAGAGGCAGCCATGCAGGCCCAGTAGACGTTTCATCATAAGATCAACCGTACCACTAAAAACATCTCGCTGACAGTTTGAACCAGTTGAGAAAGTGATATTACCTACCATTTTAAGATTTTTCAAAAACCCCCCATTACCTGCCTGCACCAGATAATTTGCTGCCTCCGGTAAATAGTATGATATTTTCTACGAGTTGCTCGAACCAGTGAAAGAGTCGTGGCGAGCCGGTATCATAGCAGGTTGTCCCGTTGTCAACATTTTCGTCCGGGGGAATAGTGCCAATTTGATAAAATATAAAAAAAGCATAAAACTATTACCAACTTACATTATCGCCCCTGAATCAAATTTTCTTCCAGTATCCGAGACCACCCTTACCCTATTTTATTATCAACAGGTCTTTTCGAAACGCTGTAGTATCGCCAGTAGAGGATGAAAAAAAGCCGTAACATTGAAGATCTTTAAACTAACTTCAGGGTTAATGTATTGCTTTTACTATCGTACAGCTACTTGAGCATTACTTAAACTACCTCTTATTCATTCCCTACTAGGGTCAATGTCGCCCGTAGAAAGCAAGTCTAAGCCATAGTAAAGAAAAAAACTCAAATTTGCAATAGCGGTTTTACCTTACTTGATTTTTATCGCCGTCCCATCATGAATAATTACTACTGATAAGTGGTTTGTGAAGAGAGGTATGTGACAGATATTTAACTCCAAAATCTCAACCAGAAGGGTAGAAAAATAGAGCTTATCGGACCCTCGATTCTGGATGTGTAGTCTTGCAAGAAAGTAGATATAGAGTTCTCGATTATTATCATGACATTGTTAGAGTAGGAGCATTTCATTATTCGAGTTCATGATTGGTTCAATTAATAAGCTTATAACCAGCGCCCGACATACGCCAGTATGCCCGCCACTCCTCAAACTTTCCGGGGGGGGCGGATGATTCTTTACCCGCTCCGAGTGCGAATTTACTATCCGTCCTGCCCTCATATCCCCACAACTCAACTTTCCCATTGTTACCGGTTTTTGCGGTAAGAGTTCGGAGATCCCTTAAGATAGAACCCTCTGTCGAAACGTGCTTCCGGCACTACCGCGGTACTGCTCACACTATTGCCTTTCTCTTCGCGTTGGGCATTATGGCTGCGCATAGACCTCCCGCGCTATTGGGTGTGTCTCCTTGCGTCTCTTTAACGCTCTTTCTTATTATCGCCTACTCGTCCGCTACTGTATCTCATTCTCAACGGTAGATAGTTCGGGTGCCCCGCTCCTTTCCTTTGACAATGTTGAGCTCCCTCGTTTTCTCAACCGATCACTCGGCCCGGCGTGCCAACGTTCCGTTCAATGCTCTCAACACTTTTCAGCACAACACAACTCGAGTGATTCCTCATGACCCACGAACCAATCTCCCTGCACACCCCTCTTAGCGCATAAGCGCGGACACCCCCCCCCCCCCCCCCTTCCTTACGATGCCGCTTTAACCAGGTCCCTCCAACTTCGAATCCCATCTTCTTAGGCCTTGCCTTGATCAGATACTGTAGAAAGTAACCGGGAGACCTAGTCATGGACCACACAGCCGAATTCCACGTTTATCATACTTTGGGCCTCAAATACCGGTATTTGAGGAGGAGGGGAGGAGGAGACTTGGCGATTTTTCTTTACCTTTCGACGAGTGATTCCCAGTGATGCTCCAAGTGTGGTGTCGAGACCCCAGCCATACTTTTCCGGGGGGAACCCGACCGGCAGAGATTACTCGAGTACTGTGGCTTATGCAGGGACTCTTCCAGGGTCTCCACGTGCTCAAGATGACACGTAACGGGATGCTTTGGTCGAACAGTGAGTGAGCGGACGGATGTAAATTTGTGCCATACCGGTATCCGAGCCTTGCAAGGACGGAAGTTTTGATTTTAAGCTACGAAACACGAGAAGCCGCCCAATTGGTCAAACACGGCGGGCATGACTTCGCGAGCACAGCGCAGCGGCTCACGTAAAATTAAAAACGAGTTTTTTTTATTGACCAGCACTATGTTAACTAGCTTAAATGTGAAGAAACCCGTGTAACATTCCACTTCAGTATACTCGCAAAGACCCCGCCGGACCGAGGCTGCCCAATCCGAAAACAAGCCGTTCCAACCCAAACCTCTAAAGCCCTACAAGTATCTTGAAAAAGAATAAAAAACGGTGATAACATTTACGAGCTCTTGGGCCCACTATTGCCGGCGTCCACGACCTCCGAATCCTTAACAACAGGGAAGGGTACAAGCACCAGGTCAATGTTGCCCCACCACTCACTTCCAAATTTTCTGTACCAGTCGACAGTAGCCTTTAACCCGTCGGCGAAGGTGGTCTTCTGTACCCAACCTAAATCTCTCAACTTGGTAGCATCGACAGCATATCTGCGGTCATTGAAAGGACGATCAATGGTGTGCTTGACATATGAATCAAAGCAGACAGCAGGGTCATGGCCGAATAGCTTCAGGAGAAGCGCGCAGAGCTCCAAGTTGGAAATCTCATCGGTAGAACCGACATTGTAGATTTGCCCGATCAAACCCTTGTGAAGGATAGTATCGAAGGCATCGGCAGCATCACCAGCAAAGAGATAACGACGGGTGTGCTTTCCATCACCATGGAGAAGCAATTTTTCACCACGGTGGAGAAGGCAGGAAAATTTGGGAATAACCTCTATGCATCGATGACACTCGTTAGAAACCTAAACATGCATAGCTAGGGAGAGATTGTCTTACTCTCCGGGAATTGGTGAGGTCCGTACACATTGTTGCTTCGGACAATGATGACGGGGAGCTTAAAACTCTTATAGTAGGAGTGCACCAACATTTCCGCAGCTGCCTTGCTAGCAGCATAGGGATTGGTGGGGGCCAAAATGCTCTGCTCAATCAGGTCTTCACCGTCCTCGTCGACCTCGCCATACACCTCATCTGTGGAGATGTGGATGAATCTCTTCAGCGAGCCGTGGTTTTTAGCACACTCGAGCAGTACGTGGGTACCATAGACGTTGGTCGAAGTAAACTCATAAGAATTTCCAAACGACAAATCAACATGGGATTGTGCGGCAAAGTGGAAAACTGTATCAATGTTGTATTTACGGAAAGCATTCTGAACCTCCTCAGGAGAAGTGATATCGCCATGGACGAAGGTGAAGTTTGGGGCGCTACTCAGACAACGGGTATTGTTCAGAGAAGCGCAGTAGTCAAGCTTATCATAAGAGATGATATTGTATTCCGGGTAGGTGAGGGTAAGATGGCGGACAAGCCAGCAAGCACTGATCCATCGTCAGCTCCGAGTCAGATGGAAATCCTCGGGATAGAAAAATAAAACAATGGATAAAAACGAAAGGGCTAACAAACATGAAGCCAGCTCCACCAGTAATTAGGATGTTCTTCGCATCCTCGAGAGGAGGGAATTTAGTTGCTCCTTTGTAGACTGGAGCATCTCGCCAGATACCAGTATCCTGGAAGTGACGATGAGTGACAGCTAGGAGAGACGTGGTCAGAAAAAAACAATTTAAAAAGCTGGGAATTTCAGCTCACATCTGTTGGGTGCCATTTTTTCTGTTAGCTGGGCAAGGCGGTTTGTGCTTCAGGAAAGAGGAATTGGGGGAAAGCTGATCAAAGGTTTGAAACCAAGTTAGCAATACTTTTTTCCTTAATAATAAAAAAAGAAGGGCTAATCCCCAACTAGAGAGGAGGGGGCATGGATGGCGAAAATCACCTCCAAGAGTTCCTCGGAGCTCAAGAAAGTACAGGGAGATTTACCAAGGCGGATACAAGCCGTAAAATAGTGGATAAAGGGGATACCGGTAGCCACGATTGAATTAGAGGATGTTAGGAGAACGCAGAGAAGGATGGAAGAAGAGGAGGGGGGTGAGAGGGGTGTGAGTGGAAGGGGAGAGAAGTAGTTGGAGCGAGGTGGGTAGAAATTTTTTACGAAAAAAGGAGAAGACCCCTCCTACTCCACCATGAGATCGAAGCTGTGGGCGACAGCCTCCTATCACAACCGAGCAGCAGAGAGGAAGAGGCCCGGGGTTCAAGGTGCGCCAGGCATCAGGAACGAAGCCAAGCGAGCATCTTTCCCCAACCAGCTTAGCGCTTATAGATTTCTGTGTGAAAGGCGATTGGATTGGTGAGCGGTGGACGAGATGAGTTTGGCAGCAACAAGCT
The DNA here is from genome assembly GCA_003313605.1 of Tuber umbilicatum. NCBI lineage: Eukaryota > Fungi > Ascomycota > Pezizomycetes > Pezizales > Tuberaceae > Tuber > Tuber umbilicatum. The sequence goes on along the minus strand of QLOI01004746.1, from coordinate 3,966 downwards.
CTCCAGTTTCCTATTGAAGCACAAAAAAAAAAAAAAATGTTACAGTACGGTACTGTACTGTACCAGGAAGGAGAGGCAAGTCGGGCTGAATATGACAGTACGGTAGTGTAGCCCGTTTTAGGGGCTGCAGCAATGCGGTGAGCTGGTACAAGTACAGTAGTCAACCGCATAGCGCGTCGTATCGGGAATTCTGAGAGGAGTATCATTGGGATGATACCTCGCTGGAGTGGTCCTTATCCTTATGCACATCATCACCGAGGAACACATTGGCAATCCCAAGCTACAACTAAATCAAAGCTCATCTGGCTGGCTACTCGAGTACCGTACGAGTATTGTGCTCCCTCTGCAACTCTGCAAGGGGGGATTATCGTTTTTTATATCAACAAAGTGCCCCGCTACCGGGATTAGAATACTCGAGTAAATTACGAGTTTTGGCCCTATGAAGATGATGGAGAAACCTTGGGACTGTGCTACCGTAATCATGCTCGGGCGCATTGTCATCCATCCTCCATCGATGCCCCTCGATCGGAGATGCTCAAGTTGGGGATCTAATCTCTGATAATCCCCGAGAATCCTTTCCAATATCTTCTTATATAAGCGACGCGTTCATCATGCCAACCACCGAAAGGGGGGATTTGTGTTCTTTACTTACCGGTATACTCCTTGTTGTTGCTACTTTTGAGGGTAGGTACAGCACCTTTTCCCGTGCGATACATGTATTGCGGGTGTTGTTCCCGAAATCGCCAGTATCGCATAAATACGGCAAATTTAATAGCTCTCCTCCCTTCACAATTCACCGCCCATGTCCCTTTAGCAAATAATAGGGGTTTACTATCATGAAGTCTCTCTATGCTTGTCAGCTTTTGTTCCTTCTCCTGGTATTGGGGAAATTTACTCCAGAGTGAGTGTAGCTCCATTCAACATTTGTCCACACCTCATTAACTCCTGGCGTAGAGATCTCCTGAGTGCACCCCGCCGTGGGGAAGCAGTCCCTAATAGATCAGGGGTAAGTTCGATCGCTTATAGTCTATGCCCCCGTCAATTGATTAATTTTGGACGCTACAATGACAGTCTCTCGCCGTGTTTCATCTCTCGTCGTACTCCTTCGATACGCACAGCTCAAGTTCCTCCTGGAACCTTCTGAATCTCGACAATGGTGATACAACTGTACTTTTTAGCGACCCCACGGTACAGGAAGTAGTATGGCTAGACGATGAAACCTTGCTATACATTAATGGGACAAACTCGGACATCAAAGGAGGTTCTGAATTATGGATTGCTAAACATTCAAAGCCAAGTGAAGGGTATGGCAACACTCATATAATCCGATTCTGCAAGCCATGGATAAGCTGGCTGACCCCCTCTAAGATACAAGGCCGCCTCGCTTCCCGCACCTGTGTCTAGCCTGAAGACCGTTTCTCCCTCTGATAAATCGGTGAACTTTGTCGTATCGGCATTAGCCTACCCCGATGGCTCCATACACAACCCAGAGTCCGCCCCCAAGAAATTGGATACCGGTTTGGTTTACGAATCTCTGTTTGTTCGTCACTGGGATGTGTACGATAGGCCTGAGAAGTCGTCTTTGTTCTCCGGTGTCCTCTCGTTTGACGGTAACGAGTTTAAGCTTGAAAAGGAAATCAAGAACTTGATGGCGGGAGCTGATGGTACCATTGAGACGCCCATTGCACCCTTTGGGGGTGCTGACGATTTTGATGTCTCCCCAGACGGTCAAACCGTAGCCTTCGTCTCAAAGACTCCGTATCTCAACCCAGCGAACAATACCCAGGTTTTGGTATATATTGTCCCTTTTGATGGTTCCTCGAAGCCTGAGCCTATCAATCTTGAAGGCAGAGACACGGGTGGTGACCCTCTCCCCGAAGGTGCTGCATCATCTCCAAAGTTTTCACCAGATGGTGGCGCATTGGCATATCTCCAGATGTATATCAACGGGTATGAGAGTGACCGGAACAATGTCTTTGTCTATAAGATGGATTCTTCGTCTATCACTGCCCTCTGGAAGCCATGGGATCGCTCCCCTAGTGGGCTTCTCTGGTCAGGCGACGGCAATACTATATACCTTACTGCCGAATCATATGGGCGAGTCAGAATTTTTGCAGCACACATTGGCGATTCCACGCCAAAAGAGATTACGGCTGAGGGAAACGTTGCGGCCTTGCATCTTCTCCCCTCTGGCGACTTCCTGGTCTCTCGGAACTCACTCACCTCATCCATTGGCTACTTTGTCTTCAATCCCTCCTCAAATCAATTCAAAACTCTACTTCTCCCCACTGACGTGGACTCCCAGCTCGCTGACCTGTCTAAAATCACCGTCGAAGACTTATCCTTCGATGGTGCGGAGACTAAGGTTCATGGTTTTATCGTGAAGCCTTCGAACTTTGACTCTTCAAGGAAAACTCGACTTGCTTTCCTCATACACGGCGGTCCTCAAGGGGCATGGACAGATTCTTGGAGCACTCGTTGGAATCCAGCTTTATTCGCCGAAGCCGGGTACATTGTGGTGGCAGTAAACCCAACTGGAAGCACGGGATATGGACAGGCTTTCACAGACGCTATTCAGAATCAATGGGGCGGACTTCCATACATAGATCTCGTCAAATCCATGGAGTACTTGGAAAACACAGAAGAATACAACTTTATCGACTTTGACAGGGCAGTCGCATTGGGCGCAAGTTATGGTGGTTATATGATCAACTATATCCAGGGGATGCCATTAGGGAAGAAGTTCCAAGCCTTAGTATGCTATCACTTATCCTATTCGTCACCGCGATGCTTACTTAAGACAGGTCTGCCACGATGGTTCGTTCGCATCCCAAAACATCTACTCAACTGACGAGCTTTACTTTCCCCAGCGCGAGGTAATCGATACTCTATTATCACATTTCTCCCGCGTCTGTCACTAACCTTGCAAAGTTTAACGGCACCCTCTGGGATGACCCTGAGAACTATTCGAAATGGAGCCCATCGGCCCATATCAAAAACTGGGGAACCCCTCAATTTGTGATTCACAATGCATTTGACTTCCGTCTACCCATCAGCGAAGGTTTATCGGTATTCAACATCTTGCAATCTCTAGGAATCCCTAGCAAGTTTCTTACATTCCCCGATGAGAACCACTGGGTTTTGAAGCCAGAGAACAGTTTGGTTTGGCACAGAGAGGTACTGGAATGGATCAACAGATGGACAGAAGGAAGGGCAAACAGAGGGGCTCAACCCGTCCTCAAGGTCCAGGACAGGCTTTAAAGCCAAAGAGATGCACCATGCCTCGATGTAGTACGATTAATTAATAATTTCGCCGTCGTTACCCCGTAAACTCCGTGTATAATATTATAAGGTGGTAAAAAAAAGAAAAGAAACTATCCAACAACCCTCCCAACCATCTTACCCAAAACCTCCACCTCCAGCGCGGTGATCCCCAGCGCATCAATCCCCTTTGTTTGAGACCCACCCGCTTTGATCTTGTAATAACTCTTGACCTTTTCAACATCCGCAACTCTCCTCGCAACCCCATCATCATAAACCTCCATAACGCCCTCCTCGCCAATCACTCTCCGAATATTCCCCCCCACTTCCTCCCTCTCGCACCAGTACTCCCCCTTCCCATGCGCAATCTTGACAGCAATAACGTCCTTCGTCTCCTCCGTAACGCCAAACTTTTTATACGCCTCTTTAATCTATTCCCTCCCTCGCGCCACACTCCCATTAGCCCGTTCCTACCTCCAACAAGGCAAAAGCGGAACATACGTTATTATTCCCCCCCAAGCAATACACCACCTCGCTATGCACGTTCCTAGTCCTGCGCTTGCCGCTAACGAGCTCGTTGCGTACGGCCTGAAACACGGCGGCCAGCAGGTGTGCTGTTGAGAGGATCGCGCTGGCGTCCAGGAACGCGTATTCGCTGGAAGGGGCGGCGGGGGAGGAGGTGAGTTCTCGTTGGAAAGTTTTGAA
>QLOI01004743.1:0-49219 GCA_003313605.1 Tuber umbilicatum | reverse complement strand
TAAAGGTGATGAACAACAAATAATAGGGGATGATTTGTTGATGAAAGGTCTTTAAAATGGGGGGGGGTGAAGCGGTGAGATTTGGTTGTTGACCAATGAGGTGGGGGCTCGGCAGAAAATTTGGTGTGATTTTTCTTTCGCTGTGGTTGTAACGGCAACGGAGTCGGTGGGGAGGAGCAGGGAATGCGGAGGGAGGCCATTCGCCGCTTCCTTGCGAGGGCCTGATGGCGCGGTAGAATGTAGGCATCCGTGGAGAGTATGTTGGTGGAGGTAGAGGAAAACAAATTGGTTGACCATCTTAATGCCTTGTTCCACAGAACAGTCATTTTGGAAAGCGTTTCCGCGGTTGGGGTAAACACATTTGCTCCAAAAGTAAGATGGGAGGAGACAAGGGCAGTATCCAGGCGATGGTTCTTATGGGAAGGGAGTCCATTTCCTGGTGGGGATAGTTACCAAATTATAGCTAGTACCCCTTGTGCGTGAGCGACTTGTTGGAGGAAGTGGGGGGACATCTGAAGTGATAGGGTAAACCAAAATCCCATCCATCTTAGGAGTTGGGACAGGGGGAACGTAGGTGCTTGTATTGAGATTGAATTGGTGGCTGGCGGGGTGTGTTGTTGCTTGGTTCGCCAGTAAATAAGTTCTGTTTTTGGAATTGAAAAGCAAACTTGCAGGTGAAATGCTATTTCTAGGAGGTTGTTGAAAGTAGTAGTCAGGGTAGCGATGTTTTGTTAGTAGGAGGAGGAGCTAGTGGTGAATGCAATGTCGTCCACGTAAGATAACGTAAGACTTTGAGGCAGGGAGTTGAGGTGGGTAGAAATGTATATAAGGAACCACAGTGGTGAAAGAGGGAAGCCTCATGGGGCTCCGATTGAAACGGGCTCCATTGTCCTGGGAGAGCCTTGAAACACTACAGAGTAGCTTCTATTCAGCAGGTATCATGAAATTGAATCGGAAAGGTGTGGTGGGACAGCCTTCTAGGACAGCATGTCATGGAGGATCTCAGAGCGGATGTTGTTCAAACTGCCGTTGATGTCTAGGAACGGGTATGAGACCGTCTGCCTGGCTTTCTGGTGTGCCCAATCTTTATTGGATAGAACAAGAGCGGTGTCAGTTGTGGATAGCAGGGACAGGCAGCCGCACTGATGAGGGTGCATTAGGCCAAGGCATCTGGCCATATTGGCCAGACGGAGGGTAAAGATTCTCTCCAAAATTTTAGAGAGGGTAGGCAGGAGTACGATTACCCCGAAGGAGGATGGCGAGGTGTAGTCAGTTTTTCCTGGTTTGTCTGGAACTATCCCGCATGCTTCTGTGTGGGATGGACAGTGATGGCCATAGGTGAGAAGTGGGGAGAGGAGGGAGGATATGATGGACTGGTTGGTGGAGTTGACCTGTTTCCACACCCCATAGAGTATGCTGTCTGGTCCTGGGGCAGAGGTATTAGAAGAAGGGTGGAGGGCGGCAGAGATTTCTTCCCCAGTGATGAGACTATAAGAAGGGTCGACATGATTGGGGTTTAGACCAGCTGAGGGCTGTGGGAGGAAAAAGGGGACAAAAAGTGTTTTGTAAATAAGGGTGGGTTGATCAATGCCCGTGATCGAGGGGAACATGGGGGGTGGTCTTCCTGCTACTAGTCTCCTTGTAGTCCAAATGTACCATTCATCAACTTTAACTAGTAATGTTGACCAGTGCTTCGTCATGGCTGTTTTCAGTTTGTGGTGGTAGCTTGACTTCGCTTTGCACAGCTCCAGGTGGTGTATGGGATTGTTAGGCATATGCATTCCCAACACCCCCCTCTGGCCCCGATGTAAGGCCTGGGCAGCGCCTGCAGCAGGTTGTGAAGTTGCTAGTTACCAGCAAAAATCGCGGAATTAGCAACTTCACTATAACACCTTAGAGGTTGTCACCGTCAGACCGACCGCAAGCTGTTCGCAGGATATATGAGACGGGTAGTGAGCTCTGTTCATACAACTGGAATCGCGTATGCAATACAAAAGATACCAGAACGAACAGAAAATCGTACAGAATAATATTATGATAGTAGGCTTCATGTTGACCCACTACTAATAGTCATTGGTCTACAACCAACGGGCGAGAGTAAAGGAGACGTAGCTGCAAGAGCTTCTCGCTAGGCAAATTAAGAAGCAATGGAGCACTAGACCTACCGACTCTTTTTGAAGATAATGCGGTCATGCCTCTAAGTTGTCACCTGTGTCTGATATTTAGACTGATCACCTCAATGACCAAGGGACGACTGGTATGTTGGCATTTCGGCGGCATACTCAGACAAAGTTCATATGGCAAATGCATCGTTCACTTCCGACTAGAGGAGTCTCGCACACCCTCAGGAAGACAGAGTTATAATAGCCGAATGACCAGAAGCGGGGAAGTATTCAATGCCTACGAGTGTTCGCACTCAGGATTGATAAGACGAAGGACCAGTAGTTGCAGCGGAGGTACTTAGTTTGCCTAGGTATTAGATGTACCAGCCACGGAAACTCAAAAGGGATATAAATGTAAGAGTTCTTTTCCAGCTAGTAGACAGACAGCAATGGAGAAGAGATCTTATCAATATAACAAGTTATTATCTACACTTCATACTCTTAGTAGTTTTAGCAAACCGAGTATTAGCAATTATTATTATTATGAAGCCTTCTTGACATCACTCTGTTATTGAAAACATTAACACTTAACCATACTCTACCGAGCTCTGAGTTCTTTACCTGGAAGACTATATTGATACACTCTCTGTTACCGACCCACGATCGACACAAACGCGGTCAAATGATCATGACAATACCTGCTATTATTCTTTGTTACTCTTTGTTCATCATCTTAGGAAACACAGCGGCGACACAGGACGTATTTAAACCCCTTCCGGGGTACTTAACGACCCCTAGGGAAGAAGGCGATTGAGACGATTTTGAGTTAGGCAAGATGTGTAGCCTTACACCTTGTTGTTCTATGGAACCTGCGGTAGCCAGACAAAGGGAAAAATATCAAATAACGGTGAAGCAGTGAAAGACACATCATGCTGCTTAGTAGCAGAAAGTACTTATCTGGAAAGATCTCTTCAGTGAAATTGTTCCCAACTTTGATGAAAAGTTAATTCGACACCTCTGGCTAAAAGAGTCCCTCGTTGGTGGTTACTGCACATCGTGGGGAAAATACCTTCTTACTTACATAGGATACGCCAAAAAATTAAGAATCGTGGGATTGATCTATCCACCGCCAAAATCCTGCGCGATACAATGATTAAGGACGGTTGGACCACTGAAGGATTCCTTTTCTACCGGGCAGTTGACGATTCAAAACCAAGCCCAGAAACGTACTCGGATATGGCATTAAGAATTATGGGAGAAGACGAACTTATAAGAGAAAGTTTAGACGATGATGGAGTTGACCATATTTTCAACGACAACGTCAGAACCACCACTGGTTCCTGGAAGTTATGATCCAAGCTGAAGCGGAACCCCTCTGGTGAGGCCTTCTGCAAGTTTTTACAAATGGCGATCACAGTTCAAGATGAGGGGATTGATGCAACCAACCCCAGGGGGACTAACGTAACCATCACTTCGTTTCCACGAAATGTATTCCACCCCGTTCCAAGGATATCAAACTAATGCCCGAAGAACTGCGCGAGACTTCTTAACCAAGCTTAACTCCGTAATAGGACGTATTGACAGGACGGCAAAGGAAAACCAAGATTAGCAACACATTGCTTTCAATACTCTCTCAAACTCTCAACAGCACCTGGTAGGAGACTTGGAAGATGTTCGGATAAGAGTTAAGGAGGGAGAGGAACCAGTTGATGAGGAAATAGAAAATCTCCTGAAAAATCTAGAAATGGTTACACCAGCACTTGGTATAGCATGGGACCGGTCCAAGTTAAGACAAACGGCTGAAGAAAATAAGATTCGTCAACAATAGGAGCGACAACAAGAAGTGAGTCAGCAATTACATACCAACATAGGAACAACTGATGCACAATCCATCGCACCAGACCTCATAGTGTAATAGCAAGTTAATACATTACAATCACACCGTGATGAATTGGTAAGGGAATTAGCTATACAAAAGAAGGAAAACGAGGACCTAAGAGTATAAATAGCAAGAAACCAGTGTGTTACCAAAGAATTTAATCCCCGGAAGGATGGAGAAATTCGGGAATTAAAAATCTGTAGAACAATTTGTAGGCACTGATAAACCAACCACCATCAGGTGCTGACCGAGGAGAAAGGAATACACCTCTGGGCACTGCACCTAAGGATAGACAAAACAATCAAAAAAATCAAAAAGAAAGGGAAAGGCCCCTGAGCAACACGAGGCAGGAGCAGGGCCTAGTGGTAGTCGAAAAGGACCGCCGAATGATCTAAGACATAGCCCAGGGCATCCTGGTGATGAAAATGATGATAACAATAGTGCATAAAGTAGTTCTTCAGAGAGTGAAAGCTACGGGACCCTCAGGAAGAAAGATGTAGGTGGAAACTAAAACAACATCGAGTCAGGGGTGGAATGACGCCTAAAGAAGACCTGGACTACGAACGAATACAACTTCTTATAGAAGCGGTAACCAAAAAACGGGCCGGTGCTAAGTGGAAAGACACTACGCTACTACAATTGTTTGAGGCAAAGGACTACCAAAACTTGAAGACTTGGTTACTCCAGTGCGCAGACTATTTTCGACGAAACCCCCAACTTTGTGAAAAACACATGCATAGGATACAGTATGCAATTAGACAGAACGAAGGTAAAAATCTTGCGCATTTGACAATTTGGTAGCGATACGACATAACAGGCGAGTTAGGCCATAAAAGAATAGAAGGACTTATTCATTGGTAACAGTTCTGTCAGAAAATTACCCACCGATATGCCACCACTGCCGAGGAGCGAGGGGCACTACGAGATATGGATAAAGTTAAATACGGGTGAAAGATTACCACCCTCTTATTAAAAATGAAGAACCTTAACATCAAAGTGCAATTAACAGGAATTGTATGGCGAAGAAAGTTGGAAGAAAAGGTACCCATAAAAATACCGGACGACTGTCCTTAAAAAAATAAGATCTTGCTGAAGAATGGATAGATGCATTAAGAAAATGTGGTGCATGTTATAAAGAATGGAAACTAGATCAAGAGTCTTGACAAGAGAAAGCCAGGTTAAGACGACAAAACGAAAGGACCGCGATGAGGAAAGAGGTGGAACCCGAACCAACAAATAGCGTGAGCAGTACACCAAAGCAGAAGGCGCAGCATAGAAGACGACCGAACAAGAAAGTAGGACCTCAAGGTTGAATAAGGTTGAAAAATTGGATACCCCAGGGAATAGGAGATAATACACAAGGGCATTCCGTAAAATCTCATCGATGAAAGAAAGAAAAATATGAGGTGTACAGGATGTGGTTTGACAAACCATAAATCGAAAACTGGCGAGAAGGATGCGGCAGCAACGGCGATCCAATAGGCTTCTTGGACAGGTACCAGCAAGGCGGATCGGAATGATTACCAAAGCGATAAGCGGCGTCCACAAGTAAATTTGGTCAATGAAAACCAACCACGCCCACACAAGGCCTACTTGCCCGGATCCAGAGGCTCACAGGGGTAAGGGAAAAGCTTTCAGATCAATAAATGGAGGACTAAGGGAATTCAGCACTGACAGCGACAGCGATCAGATCGTTTATACCACTAGTGCTCCAACAAGCACGCATATTTATAGGAAGAGAAGAAATGTTGGGGGTGACACCTCTCCCACCCACCTGTGGTAGAGACACTCGACAGATCAACTGGGGGAAAAAATTATGGTAGTCGGACACGTGTTGCTGAAACTCAAATGTCTCGGATTAGGACCAACTTCGGATTAAACTAAGAGCAGGAGAAATCATACTACGGAAAGTCATTAGGGGCGTGGGGGATGACCTTTGCGAGTAATGAGGCATACTTCACTCCAGCGTTATGATCAGATGGACTCAGCACAAGGCACCAGACTTCCTTCTCACTGAGAGTCTCCATCGAATTGATTCAGCGGTACCGCGTATGAAATCTGTGACGGATATTATCTCATGAATTGAAAGTGGAGAACAAGGGCGTGAAGGATAGAACATTGTAATCAGCCAGCCATCTGAACCCGATGGTAATACTATGTACCTATCAGGACGATCGCGGATACCGCACAGACAGGACATGCAGGTTGCAAAAGCAGGATGAAAGGGAACCATTCGACAAGGGGTAAAAACTGCTAGTAGTGGGCTGCCTGATGACCAGAGATTTGTGGATGGAAAAAGGGCACGCAACCCAAGTACCGCGCCCTCTCGCCTCGAGTGTTGGTGAAACGCCAAGAGACCAGGTTAAGAACCCTATCAAAGAAAAAGCTACAAGGAAATAGTTTGGCTGAGGAGGTCTAATTGACCGAAACTATGCGGGCATGGTGTCAAATATCCATAAATGTCTCATAACCGGAAGAAAGATACATTCGTGGAGGTGCGGAAGAGCTTAAAGATACCTCGACTCAGACGATACAATTGCCTAGAAGGCTGCGCACATATCATGACGGAAGACAAAAGAATCCTGGTTCTGGAGTTATTAGATTCAATTTCTAATATATTCCGAATCAATGATCGCCTTGTACAAGAATACCATATTTCCTATGAAACGAGATAAAACCCGACGGAAATCTAAGGATACGATGGCTCTGCCACTGAAAGCGGCGGAAAACATTTTACCTTTCCAATTTTGTTAGAGATCAGAAGAAACTCTCACCCATCAGTCATCTCCGGCGAAATTGCAAATGCAGGAAACTACGACCTTATCATTCCGTTTAGGTGGTGTAAGGACCATATGACAATTATTGAAAACCGGGAGAATTCCTATTTTGGTTAAGAATCACATCCAGACCACGAAATCGGTGAAGGATTGGGGGATATGTGGGACTATGACATGACTGTAGTTTTCGAACAAAGTGCCCAAGTCATTGGACCAATACAGTGTGAGGACGAACTTGTCTAGAACATCCTACATAAAAACCCAAATAATACCACGATTATGTGCCACTATTCGAGGATAAAGTGGCAACGCAAATGCCTCCATGGGGATAATGAGATCAGGCAATCAGAATTCAGGATGCAGAAGAACTGCCTTGGGGCCTAATTGACTGGTTGTTGGCAATACGACTAAAGGAACTCCGATAGTACCTGGATCAAATGCTACAACAAAGGAACATCCGACCTAGTCAATCACCTGCCCGCGCTCCTGTTCTTTTCTTTCCAAAAGCAGGTGGCAAACTACGTCTAGTAGTCGATTACTGGGGTTTGAATTCAGTTACCGTCGCGGACTGATACCCAATACCTATCATGAGGGAACTCAGAGACAGAGTGGAAGGATCCCAGATTTTCTCTAAGATCGATCTTAAAAAGGGGTAATACTTGTTGCGAATATCCGTAGCAAGTAAAGGAAAAACAGCGTTCCGATGCCGTTACGGCGACTTCGAGTACCTGGAAATGCCTTTCGGATTACTTAACGCGCCGGCTACTTTCCAATCAACCATACACCAAGTACTACGTGAATTTCTAAACCAAGAAGTTGTTGTCCACTTAGACAACATCCTGATATACTCAGAAAACAAGAAAGACCATATTTAGCTGGTTTAAAAGGTTCTGCAGAAACTAAAAGAGAACCGGCCAGCAGTTAACCTAGAAAAATCAATATTTCAGGTCGAAGAAGTTGAATTTCGGGGTTACATCTTCAATACCGAAAGAGTGGAGATGAGCGAAAGAAAAGTTAACCTCTTAAGAGAATTGAAGGCGCCCACTACAGTTCAGAAAGTCCAAATTTCCATTGGATTTGCTAATTTTTACTGACATCTCATTCAAAACCTTTCTGCGATTTGCAGGCCAATCATGGAAACCATAAAAGGTGACCCAAAAAACTTTTATTGGGGCACTGAACAGAACATGACTTCGAAATTTTGAGGGAAAAATTCTTTACCAGGCCTAAACTTTGTCATTTCCATCCTGGGCTAGACACAGTAGTGGAAACGGATGCGAGACATTTCGCCCACTGTTGAGTTTTGTCACAATGTCAAGGCAAGAAACTGCATCCGCTGGTGTTCCATTCACTAAAATTAAAATATGCTAAACGACACTAAGAAATTCAAGATGTAGAATTACTAGCAGTAATGGAAGCATTCAAGAAACGGAGACATTACCTTTTAGGTACCAAAAAACCCGTTACAGTTTATATGGACCACAAATATTTACAACATTTTCTCTCTACAAAGAAATGGAATGCTAGGTAAATCCATCCTGCACAAGCGCAGGAGGAATATAATTTCAAAATCTTATACCGACCGGGCACAAAAGGAGCAAAACCTGATGCCTTAAATAGATGGCTGGAGTACTCTCCTGGGGAGGGACCTGCGCATAGCGAACAGTCTATTCTAAAACCGGAACATTTCAAATCTTTTTGACATCAGCAGAGCACAACGAAGATGAAGGAATAGAGATAGAAGAAGAATTGCCGCAACTTCACAATATATGAATCAAGAAATTGAGCACAGCGGCTGCCATACCAACTAAGGAATCAAGAATGGCGGTTAGTCACGACCTCTATGCATTAAATGACGCCCCACTTCCGGTAAAGGGCCAGCTGTTGATAGATACAGACATAGGTGTCAATTCACCACAAGGAACATATGAAAGAATGGTGTCTTCTGGCAGACAAGCAAGCAAACACGCGGTTGAGGTTGGAGCCGTAAACATTGATTCCGATTATATAGGCGAACTAAAGGTACTGTTGCGAAACGACAGCTTCAAGGACTATCAAGTATGCAAAAGCGACAGCATAACTCTTAGGCATATGCAGTTCCAACACCCCTCTCTGGCCTGGATGTAGGGCCCCGGCGTCGCCTGCAGTACGTTGTGAAGTTGCTAGTTACCACCAAAAATTGCGAAATTGGCAGCTTCCCCGTAGCACCATATACGTCGTCGCCGTCCGTCTGACGAGAAGCTCGTCGCAGGATTTATGAGAGGGGTGGAGTGCACTGCTCATTCCACTGGAATCCAGTATATCATTCCAATGATATCTGCGCGAGTAGAAAAGCCTACCGAATCAGAAAACAATAATGCTTCACGTTGACCGACTACAAACAGTCATATGTCTGCAAGAACAAACAGGAGTTAATGAGACGTAGCTGCAAGCCCATTCTAGCTAGGTAAATTAAAGAAGTGAGGGAGTACTAAGCCTACCCACTCTATATGAAGATAAAACACTCATGCCTCTGTCTTGTCACCGTTGTCTGATATCGAGTCTGATCATCTCAATATCCAAGGAACGACAAGTATGTTCTCATTAGGGTGGCATACACTGACTAAGTTCATATGGCATAAGCATTGTTAACTTTCGACTAGAAAAGTCTTGCACACCCTCAGGAAGACGTAGTATAATAAAAGCTGAATGACGAGAAGCGAGAAAATATTCAGGGTCTACAAGTGTTCGTACTCAGGTTGATAAGATATTAGTTCCGCGGAGGTTTTGAAGGTACTTTGTTAGTATTGGGATTAAATGAATTGGCCGCAGGAACTCACGTCGGATAATAATATAAGAGTTTTTCTCGAGCTATTAAACAAACAGCAATGAAGAAGAGGTCCTATCAATATAACAAGTTATTATGTATACTTCATACTCTTAATAGTTTTAGCGAACAGAGTATTAGCTACTCAATTATGCCGCCTTCCAGACATCTCTCCGTTATCGAACAATGCTGAACACTTATCTATACTCTACGGAGCTCTGAGTTGGTTACCCTTAACAATTTCTTAACCTAGTATTAGTTGCTGTGGAACCAGAGGAAGGATGGAAAGAACCAACAGAGGAGTTAGGAACCTTGGAACGCAAAGGGAAAAGGTTGCCAAAACTATAGAAGCTAACAAAATGATTCTTCTACTAAAAAGGTCATCATTACGTAACTGACAACAAAGAATTGCGAATGGTAATCACAAAAGGATGCCATGATTCTAAAGTGGCAAGACATTTCCAACAAGAGAAGACTTTGGAAATTGTCACGAGCGTTATTATTTGGGAAGGGTTGGCTAACTGGATAAACGACTCCGTACAGTTATACGATAAGTGTTAGAACAATAAAGCTCCACGACATGCTATGGACAAGTTGTTGCAACCACTTCAGGTCCCTTATGTGGCATTGGCGTGAATATCAACCGACTTTATCATCAATCTACCAGTATCGCAAGCACAAAAACAAATTATGGTTATGGTAGACCAATTTACAAAAATGACACATTTCATTACCCTACACAAAACTACGACCGCCACCGATGAGCCTGTGGTTTTCCTACAGGAAGTATGTAAACTAAATGGGTTACCAACAAACTTAGTATAGGATGTGGATGCAAAGTTTTGTGGAGGAATCTGACAGCAATTTCACCAGCTACTAGGGATAAAGCAGAAAATGTCAACCGCATACCACCCGCAAACTGGAGAACAAAATGAGAGGACCAACCAAGTGCTTGGAGGGGCAGGATACTGATATGGATAAGTGTTTCCCCTGGCCTGAGGTGACTGACCCTGAGGTAAAGGATGCAATTTTCCACTCTGCATCTAACAAGGCTCCTGGACCTGATGGAATCAACTTCTTTTGTCTTAGGCAAGTATATCAGACAATTCCTACCCTTCAAACAGATTTATTTAAAGTACTACTGAGAATAGGTTACCATTCTCAGTGTTGGAGAGAGGCTACCTGTGCAATTATTAGAAAACCTAGCAAACCAGACTACTCTATTCCAAAGTTTTAGAGACCAGTGGCCTTGCTATACTATTTAGGAAATAATTGATAAAAGATCATGGCTAAGAGACTTGCCTACATTGCGGAGACTCAGGGATTGCTGCACAATGAACAGAAGGGAGGAAGAGCTGGAAGAAGTGTTATTGATACAGTCATGGCATTGGCACATGATGCTCAACAAGATAAGTGTAACGGTAATGTTGCGGTTAACCACCTCAGAACTCAGTAGAGTAAGGTTAAACGTTTGAGAGTTTCAATAACCAAGTAGTGTATGGAAGGCATCGTAATTAAGTCGCTAATACTCGGTTCGCTGAAACTACTAAGAGTAAGAAATATATATCATAACTTGTTATATTGATAAGATCCCCTCTCTGTTCCTGTCTGTCTAATAGCTGAGGAGGAACTCTTATATTTATATCCGGCGTGAGTTTCTCCGGCCGGTACATCTAATACCTAAATAACTATGTAACTCCGCAACAACTACTTGTTTTTCGTCTTATCAATCCTAAGTGCGAACACTCATAGACCCAGAATAATTTCCACGCTTCTGGTCATTCAACTTATTTTACTTTGTCTTCCTGAGGGTGTGCGAGACTCCGCCAGTCGGAAGTAAGCAATGCCTTTGCCATATGAACTTAGTTTGCATAGGCTGTTCAATTTGTGAACATAGCAGCCGTTCCTCTGTTTACTCAGATGATCAGTCTCAATATCAGACAACGGGGACAATGCAGAGGCATGACTGCATTATCTTTACGTAGAGTAGGTAGGCTTCGAGCTCCATCGCTTCTTTGATTTGCCTAGTGAGAATAGGCTTGCAGCTACATCTCCTTAACTCCCATCCGTTCTGGTAAACCTATGACCAATTGTAGTCAGTCAACATGAAGTTTTATTGTTTCCTGTTTCAGTAGGCGTTTCTGCTCACGCAGATATCATTTGTGTCATTTACCGGATTCCAGTTTTATGAGCAGTGCACACTACCTCTCACATCTCTCCTGCGAACAGATTCTGGTCGGACGGACGGCGACGACATATCCATTGTTATGGGGAAGCTGCCAATTTAGCGATTTTTGCTGGTAACTAGCAACTTCACACGGTACCGCAGGCGACACCAGGGCCCTACATCGGGGCCAGAGAGGGGTGGTGGAACTGCCTATGTCCAACATGAGCTCCCTCCTTCAAAAGCACGTAACTAGTCTTTCCTTTCCCTTGTTTCTCATTATTCTTTCTAGAACTCACTATTGTAGCATAAAACACCTTCCGCCTTTGCTTGCCCACTTCAGGGAAACCTTTCAAACTATTCTACCTCGGCCCTTCAAGGCATTTCCGGGTTTTCTCTATGAAAGCTCTCCTCCAACTGCAGAGCATGTTCCATGCTTTCTGGTTGTCCCCAGGTGTTCTCATCCTCTGAATGTAACGACCCTGCTGGATCTTACAGTAGGCTTAGTCTTATCCCATACCGGAGCCTGGAAGGGTTACGGTTAGGCTAGTCAAGTAACTCTATCAAAGGGTTACCATGTGGACTAAGCAAATGGTAATGCTTAGACTGCGAACGAGAAACGGTATACCAGGTAGGTAGGAAAGTCTACGCTGCGAATTCAGAAGGTCTCCAAGAGTTCCGGCAAGTTACCCTACCTTAGGGAGTATAGTTACCCTACCTCGGTAAACAGGTTACCCTACTTTTGGATAGGAGTTACCCTACCTGGAGCGTAAAAGGTTACGCGAACTTTCGTGAAAAGTCATAGGATAGTTTGTTACGGAAGATTATATAGGAGGTTCGAATCTGGGCTCAATCGGGTAATCCGTTGTTGCGCTATGAACCCCAGAAAATCTTGCCTAGGGTGAACATTGAGAAATATGAGTCCAACACCCCCCTCTGGCCCCGATGTACGGACAATGAGTCATGGGCCAACTGTAGGGAAGTTGCTGGTGGACTAGTATAAGCCTTTGATTGAAAACGGCGGCGTAATACCATATACGTTGTCACGGTCCCTCTGACAGGAAGCTGTTCGCAGGATATATGAGGGGGCATGGGGCGACCAAATGGTTACAAGAGAAGTGATTCTCGAGTGCATACACCACTGATCCTTATAAGCCTACGGTAGTAGGTATGTAAGGTATACCGGAAGCCCGGGAGGCCTCCGGTTAAGTAGTAGACTCTCGACTCCCTTATGTCTCCGAAAGATAGTAAGATGTCAGGAGGTTGTTAGCGAACTCTAGATCGTAGTAGTCTTATCTTGACTGTGGTGCTTATCGTCAGTGGCTACGGGTAGCGCCCGTATAAGCCAATGGCTTAAGTGTCTAACCACGGGAGTCCGTAGACCAAGCTATCGTGTCGAAGAAAGTAGAAGACGATAGACTTGTAAAACGTAATGACACCATTGAATAGTTGTCTACGAGACTTGCACAGACGAATACGAATAGGACAGTTAGTTCCATATTAGACTAGCTTATCAGTAACCTGTTAGTTCGCCACCAACAGGACAGCGATATGAAGTGTTTTCTCCTGCAGTTGATTGCATGTATCAGGATATTGCATAAACACTACACGTCAGATAATGAACTAGCAGAGCCGGCTGACATTCGGCTGAATGTTAGCCCGAGGCCCGGAGGTGATGGGAATGCTCGCGATGGTGGTAAGCTTAGGAGTAATGGAGAGGAGCTGGCAATATAATTCTACTTAAGCATATGCGAGACCACTTCTTTTAAGACGATCAACCATCCTCTGTAGAACTTATTGAGTAAAGCTGCGGCTTAACGATATTAAGTTTCACTGTTAAGGTTTTTTCTCTTACATATTTGTTCTTCACTTTGCGTACGAAGAAAGCTTCGGTACGGCCGCATCCTTGGGATCCATCTTCCCACATGGAGCCCCCATTACACTGAATAATCTTTCCATTTCACAAAATACCACAATTCACGCCTCTGAACGTTGCGTCCGCGAACTCTCCTAGTGTATGAGATTATTTCACTCTTCATTATTTTTTCAACCTCCCATTCCAAGTCTCTCTCAATTTCCTCATCGGCTTGTGGGGGTTGCTCTCACCCTGCATGAATTGACCAAGGGTAAAGTTCCAGTAATGATACATGGAATACTGGATGAATATGCCAACCGTCGGAAATATTTAGTTTGTACGATGAATGGCCCCATTTCTCCAGGATTTTGAACCGCTCACAATGCTTTGGACCTAAATTTTTTGATAGTAGTTTGGAGTGGATGTTGTTTGCATTTAACACCACCTTATCACCAATTTTGATATCTGGTTGCTCCATCGCCCTTTTATCATAATAGTTCCTCATGGCTTCCCTGGTCTCTTCCAAGGTATTGGCGGTTTTTTGTTGTATCCTTTTCATCAAATGTGCATATATTATAGGTCCATGATTTTAAGCTTCCCTTTTCTTAATCCAGTCCGCCTGTGGGTGGGAACCATAGTTGGCGAAGAATGGTTACATTTTATGTGCGTTCGTGGCTGAGTGATTGTATGCATGTTCCGCTAATGAGAGCACTTGGTACCAATCATCCTGATCCTAGTTGACAAAATTTCCAATGTATCCTTACAGCACTTGGTTGGTCCTCTCGGTTTGTCCGTCTAGTTATGGGTGGATGTGGTTGACATTTTTCGCTTTATTCACCACTGCTTACACAGTGACTCCCGGTACTCTCTGGAAAACTTTACATCCATTTCCACTACTATTTCGATTGGCAACGTATGTAGTTTCCACACATCCCGCAGGAAGAATTTGGCTACATCCTTGGCCGACGCATTTTCGTGTAGTACAAGAAAATGGGCCATTTTGGTAAATCGGTCTACTGCGACCATAATTTGTACGTGTCCTTGTCACTCCGCCAGATGTGTAATACAGGCGGTAAATATTGACGCCAAAGCCGCATAAGCGACTTGTAGAAGTTGTAACAACCCATACTTGGCATGTCGTGGAGAATTATTGTGTTGGCATTCTTCACATAATCGTAGGTAGTTGTTTGTCCAGGTTGCCAAACCTTTCCCACAAAAATCCCTGATGATTATTTCTAAGGTTTTTTTTTGTCCCAAATGTCCTGCCACCTTAGAATCATGGTATCCTTTCGCAACTACTGTTCGCAGCATTTCGTTGTCTGGTAAGTAAAGCCGGTTTTTGTAATATTGAAAACCTTTGACTGTTTTCCATTCCATTGGTAACATCCCCCCGTCTGGTTCCAATGTGTCCAACTCCCTTTTTCGTCCTTTCTACTCTTCGTCTTGCTCCGCAGCAACTAAGACTTGGTCAAGAAATTCGGTAGCAAACAACTTCATTTCTATCTGTGCTAGAGTCGAGTGTGACATCAAGACTATTTCCTTTCTTGACTGGGGGTTGTGTAGTTCATCCAATTTGTCAAAATATTTATTACTTTCGGCATCCGCTTGCAGTATACTGTTTGTAGTCATAGCTGTTTCAGTTGCTAGGATTCGTGTTGGAATGAAATCAGTGCTACCGAACCCTTGGCCTCCGCACTCTGTTAGGTCTAACTCCTTGACCTCCATTATCTCGCAGTTGTCTATTTGGGTTACTATCATCTGCACTATGCGGTCGGCTTTGGGTATTTGATAGTCCTTGAAGCTATGGTTTCGCAATAGTACCTTGAGTTTGCCTGTATGATCCGCATCAATAACTGCGGCAACAACCTCAAGTTCGTTCTTACTTGCTAGACCACTGCGAGACGCGATTCTTCCGTATGTTACTTGTAGTAGACTAACAGCTATGCCAGTATTGATCAGAACCTTTACCTTTGACGGAGGTCGGGCATCGTTTAATGCATAGAGGTGGTAACCAGCTGCCATTCATTATCTCTTAGTTGGTTTTATGACTGCTTTGCTCAATTTCGTAAGACCTATATTGCGCACCTTCAGCAATTCTTCTTCCATCTCTACCCCTTCGTCTTCTTCGCTCTACACAGATGTCAAAAAGATTTAAATATGATCCGGCTTTAATATAGACCGTTCGCTATGTGCAGGTCCCTCCTATAGATGGTACTCCGGCGGTCTACTTGAGGAATCACATTTTCCTCCCTTTGTACCTAGTCGGTATACCATTTTAAAATTATATTCTGCCATCCCTTGCGCCCAACGGATTTGTCTTCCATTCCATTGGTTTGCACTGAGAAAATATTGCAGATTTTGGTAGTCTGTATAAACTGTACCTAGTTTTTCAGTGCCTAAAAGGTAATAGCTCCATTCCTCGAATGCTTCCATTATCGTTAGTAACACCTTATCGCGTATTGCGTAGTTGCGTTGCGCAGAGTTTGATATTCGTCAATGAAACGCCACCCGAGAAAGTTTCTTGTCTTGAGATTGTGACAGAATGCAAGCCAGGGCGAAATCACTTGCATCCATTTCCACTACTGTGTCTAGTCCAGGATGGAAATGACAGAGTATGGGTGCGGTAACCAATTTTTTCTTCAGAATTTCGAAAGCCGTGTTCGGTTCAGTGCTCCAATAAAAGTTTTTTGGGTCACCTTTTAAGGTCTCCGTGATTGGCTTGCAGATCGCATACATGTTTTTAATGAAACCTCGGTAAAAATTAACAAATTCGATGAAGACTTGGACTTCCTTAATTGAAGTTGGCGCCTTCCATTCTCTTATGGACTGAACTTTTCTTTCACTGATTTCCACTTCTTTGGTATTGACAATGTAACCAAGAAATTGAACTTCTTTGAAATCAATTGTTGATTTTTCTAGGTTGACTGCTAGCTGGTTCTCTTTTGGTTTCTGTAGAACCTTTTTAACCTGCTGAACATGGTTATTTTCGTTTTCCGAGTATATCCGGAGTTGTCCAAGTAGACAACAACTCCTTGGTCTAGAAATTCACAAAGTACTTCATGCATCATTGATTGGGAGGTAGCGCGCGCGTTGATTAATCTGAAAGGCATTACTTTTTACACGGAGTGGCCGTAATGGCCTTGTAACGGTCTTTCCCATTCCTCTGTTTCTGCTATTCTTACCATGTAGTACCCCTTTTTAATGTCTGTCTTAGAGAAAATCTGAGATCCTTCTACTCGCTCCCTGAGCTCCCTCATGATACGTATCAGGTACCTGTCTGCGATCGTAACTGAATTCAAACCTCAATAATCGACTACTAGTTGTAGTTTACCTTCTCCTTTTGGGACGAAAAGAATAGGAGCGCCAGCAGGTGATTGACTTGGTCGGATTTTCCCTTGTTGTAGCATGTCATCCAAGTACTTTCTAAGTTCATTTAGTTGAATTGCTGACAGTGGGTAAATAGGACCCCAAGACGGTTCTTCCCCATCTTTAATTCTGATGGACTGATCCCATTTTCTCCTAGGTGGCATTTGCGTTGCAACTTCGTCCTCGAATAGTTGAACATAGTCGTGGTATTGTTTGGGGATTTTATGTATGATGTTCTCGACTGGTTCGTCCTTAGAGTGTATTCTTTCTATAACTTGCGCATTTTGGGCGAAGACCACCCTCTCGGCATATTCCCACATATCCCCCAATCCTTTATTGATTTTGTAGTCAGGACGTGATTTACCAGAAAAGTACCAATTCTCCGTGTGTTCAATATTTGTCACGTGGTGTTTCTTACACCACCCGAACGGAATAATCAGGTTGTAGTTTCCCGCATTTGCAGTTTTGCAGGAAATTTTTGATCAGTCAGAGTTTATTCAGATTTCCAACAAAATTGGAAAAGTAAAATGTTTTCCGCCGGTTTCAGTGGCAGAACCATCAAATTGTAAGATTTTTCTGACAGGTTTTTTCTTATTTGAATGGGAATATCGTATTCTTATACGAGGCCAGCTTTGATGAAGAAAATATTAGAACCAGAATCTAATAACACGCAAAACAGGATCCTTTTTCCTTCTGTTTCGATGTATACAATACCTTCTAAGCAATTGTATCATCTGGGTCGAGGTATCTTTGCCCACTTCCGGACCTTGACAAACGTGTTGGCTGTTTGTTTTTGAGACCTTTCGGGGATGTTTGAGACCATGCCCGCATAGTTTCGGTTAATTCAACCTCCTCAGCCAAACTTGTTCCTGTTACCTTTACTTTGATAGAGTCCTTGACCTGATCTCTTGGCATTTCACCATCACTCGAGGCGAGAGTGAGCAGTTATTGAGTTGCATGCCCCCTTTCCATCTACAATTTTTTGTTCATCAGGTAGCCCACTACTAGCGGTCTTTACACCTTGCCAAAGGGTTCCCTCTCATCCTGCTTTTACAACCTGCTGGTCCTGTCTAGGGGGTATCCACGATTGTCCCGATAGGTACAAAGTTTTACCATCGTGTTCATAAGGCTAGCGGATTACCATGTTCTATCCTTCCCGCGCCTGATCTCCACCCTCATTTCTTGAGACCATATCCGTCACTGAATTCCTACTTTGTTACTATCGAATAAATTCCAGGGAACTCGTAATCCAATCGCAGGTCTAGAGCCTTGTAACTCACATCTGGTCCATGGCCGATGTTTGGACGAAGAATTGCCTCGCTATCAGTTGGAAACTGGTTCCCTCGCCCCTACTGACTCTCCCTAGTATAATTTCTCCTGACATCATGTTAGCCCCAAGTTGGTTCTTATCGGAGACATTCGAGACTCCGGAACACATGTCCGACTACCATCAAATACTTTCACCAGTTGAGGTGTCAGGGGTCCTTACCATCGCTGGATGAGAGAGGTTTCCAAGCGTCAATTCTTCGATTCATATCGACACGTGCACCTGTTTCATTACCAGTCTTATAGACTACCGGATCGCCGTCGCCATCGGTGCCAAATTCCTTTAGTTCTCCATTTCATGGTCCGAAAGGTTTTCCCACACACGTATGGCCGTTTTGATCCTTGCTACTGGTGCCTTTTGTGGGGGTAGTTCATTTCCATTAACCAAATTCACTCATGGACGCTCCTTATTACGTTGGTGATCATTCTGATCCTCCTTGCCAGTACCTCTCCCAGGAAACTGTTGGATTGCCGTTACTTGCAGATCCTTCTGACAAGTTTTCCATTTATGGTTCGTCAAACCACATCGTGTACAATCCATATTGTTCTTTCTTTCGTCGACGAGGTTTTACAGAATGCCCTTGTGCATTTTCTCCCATTCTGGGGGGTTTCCCACTTTTCCAGCCTTATTCAATGTTGAGGTCCTGCCTTCATATCTGGTCGCCTCATATGTGGCGCGGTCTGCTTTGGTGTACTGCTTACGCTTCTTGATGGTGTTGGTTCCACCCCTTTCGTCAGCATGGTCCTTTCTTTTTGTCATCTTGACCTGGCTTTCTCGTGTAGAGAATTGTTGGTCCAGTTTCCATCCTTCACATGATTCACCATATTCTCTTAATGCGCCTAACAATTCTTCATCGGAATCGGAATTTTTTCCCGGACAGTCCTTCCCAAATTTTTATTCCTACGTTTTCTTTCAACTTTCTTTGCCACGCAATACCGGTTAATTGTACTGCGATATAAAAGTTTAAATTTTTTTAATAAGTGGGTGGAGATCTTTCCCTCTTATTTAACCTTATCCATATCTCGTAGTGCCTCTTGGTCAACGGAAGTGCTGGCATATTGGTGGGTAATTTCTTGACGAAAACATTGCCAATGAAGAAGCCCTTCTAGTTTCTTATGGCCTAACTCACCCGTCATGCCGGATCGATACCAATTTATATAATGGGCAAGATTTTGCCCCTTAGTCCGACTAATTGCATCTTGTATTCTATGTATGTGGTTTTCCCAATGTCATGGGTTTCGTTGGAAATAATCTTCACATTGGAGTAACTATGTCTTCCCGTTTTGTTAGTCCTTTGCTTTGAAGATTTGTGGAGCGTAGCATCTTTTCTTTTAGCACGGGCCAGTTCTTTGCTTACTGCTTCTATAAGTAGATGCATTTGTTCGTAGTCCCGATCTTCCTTAGGCATCATTCCACCGCTGGCTCAATGTTGTTTCTGTTTCCACTTTCATCAGTCTCCATCGGCGTCCCTGTAGCTTTCACTGTCTGATGAATTACTTGATGAGCTATCGTCAATATCATCGTCATCTCCAGGATGCCCTGGGTTGTCTCTTGGACCTTGCGGAGGTCCCTTTCCACCTCCGCTAGGCCCTGCTTCTGCCCCTCGTTGCTCAGTGGCCGTTTCCTTTCCTTTTAGATTTTCTTGAGAGGTTCGGCTGTCCTTTGGTGCGGGGCCCAGAGGTGGGTTCCTTTCTTCCCCTTCCGTACCTGATGGTTGTTGGTTAACCTGTACCGACAAATTATCCAATAGTATTTTTTATTCCCAAATTTCTGCATCATACAGGGCTTCGAATTCCTTGTTGACAAGTTGGTTTCTTACTATTTGTGCTCTTAAGTCCTCGTTTTCCTCCTTTTGTGTAGCCATTTCCCTTACAAATTCATCATGGTGAGATTGTAAGGTATTAACTTCCTTCTCCAATAAGAGGTCTCGAGCGAGGGATCCTGCATCAGTTGTTCCTATGTTGCTAAGCAATTGCTGACTCACTTCTTGTTGTCGCTCCTGTTGTTGACGAATCCTATTTCCTTCGCCCATTCGTCTTAACTCGGACTGGTCCCATGCTTTACTAAGTATTGAGGCTACCATTTCTGGATTTTTCTGGCCAGTTTCTATTTCCTCGTCAACTAGATCCTCTCCTTGCTTAACCCATGGTCGAACATCTTCCAAGTCTCCCACCAGGCGTAGTTGAGAGTTTGACAGAGTATCGAAGGCCAGTTGTGGTCGATCTTGTGTTTCCTTTGCCATCCGATCAATACATCCTATTACCGATTCAAGCTGGGTTAAGAATTCTCTCGCACTTCGTTGGGCCTTGGTTTGGTGTTTTTCGAGTATGGTGGAATATCTGTCAAGGAAACTGACCAATTGTTATGTTAGTCCCTCCGGGGTTGGCTGTATCAATCCTCTCATCTTAGACTGTGATCCGCTTTTGTCAACCCTTGAAGGAGGCCGTACCACAGGGGTTCCACTTGGGCTTGGAACATAACTTCGAGTAACTTCCGGTGGTTCCGATGTCGTATTTGAATCTTCGTCAACTCCCTCATTATCCAAGCTCTCCAGGATCATTGCATCTTCTCCCATAATCCTTAATGCCATACCAGAGTAAGTTTCTGGTCTTTGTTACGCACCCTCGATTTCGCCGTAGGAGTGGAATCATTCAGTGGTCCAACAGTCATTAACGCTTGTATTGGGCAGGGTTTAGTCGGTGGAAGAATTTTCCCCATGACGTGTGGTTACTACAACCAAGGAACATTTTTAGCCCGCAGTGTAGGAATAACTTGGTTGTCAAAATCAAGAGCGATTACAGCAAAGGGATGTTTCCAGATAAGTTCTTTCTGTGATTGCCCGGTCTGGTATGTCTTTTGCTGCTCTACCATTTTGATTGTCTTTTCCTTGTGTCTGGCTACCGGAGGTTTGATAGAACAAGCTGGTGTAAGGCTTCCCTGCTTGTCTGGCTCGAAGTCGTTGTAATCGTCTTCATCCTCAGGGGTAGTTAAGTACCCGGCAAGAGGTTCCGATATGTGCTGTGTAGCCAGTGTGTTCTCTAAGATGAAGAACAAATAGTAGCAAATGATAATAGCAAGTATTGTCAACATTATTTGACACCATTTGTGTCGATTGTGCCTCTGTGACAGAGAGAATATCAATATAGAGTTATGGGTAACTAACTTAGAGCTCAGTAGAGTAAGGTCAAGCATTTGAAAGTTTCAATAACGGAGTAGTGTCAGGAAGGCGTCGCAATCAAGTCGCTAATATGTAGTTCGCTAAAACTACTAAGAGTATAGAATATAAATAACAACTGGTTATATTGATAAGATCTCTTCTCCGTTGCTGTCTGTCTAATAGCTGGGGAGGAACTCTTATATTTATATCCCGCGTGAGTTTCAGCGGCCAGTACATCTATTACCTATACTAACTAAGTACCTCTGCCACAACTACTAGTCTTTCCTCTTATCAATCCTAAGTGCGAACCCTCGTAGACCAGGAATAATTCCCCACTTCTGGTCATTCGGCTTATTGTACTTCATCTTCTTGAGGGTCTGCGAGACTCCGCCAGTCAGAAGTAAACGATACCTTTGCCATATGAACTTAGTCTGCGTCTGCCGTCCAATTTGCGTACATACCAGTTGTTCCTTTGTTACTGAGATGATCAGTCTCAATAACAGACAATGGTGACAACACTGAGGCATGACTGCATTATCTTTGCGTAGAGTTGGTAGGCTTAGTGCTCCACCGCTTCTTTGATTTGCCTAGCGAGAATGGGGTTGCAGCTACGTCTCATTAACTCCCATTGGTTCTTGCCGACCTATGACTATTTGTAGTCGGTCAATGTGAAGCATTATTGTTTTCTGATTCGGTCGGCTTTTCTGCTCAGGCAGATATCATTTGTATCTTATACTGGATTCCAGTTGAATGAGCAGTGCACCCTACTCCTCTCTTATAACCTGTAAACAGCTTCCTGTGTGACGGACGGCGATGACGTATACTGTGTTACAGGGAGGCTGCCAATTTTGTGAATTTTGCTGGTAACTAGCGACTTTACACCAAACTGCAGGCGACGCCGGCCTCTATACCGGGGCCTGAGTGAGGTGTTGGAACTGCATATGCGTAACATAAGGGTTCAATTCGCTGTTGGCTCAAGATATCACCAAAGTCCTTACACTCCGGAAGGAGCTTCAGCCTAATATCTCCCACATCTTCATCCGTGAACTATGCCATTCTCAATAGGTAAATTGAGTTAGCATCCACGGCTAACATATCCTCTTCGGTTATAAATTGTAGACGTTTGTTAGCAACTAAACAATGTGGTTGCAATATTCTGATCTCCATGTCAGAATACCTTGTTTCTAGTGAATATCTGGATTGGGTTCCATTTATGGAATTTTGTGAATGGTATAATCTTAATAGACTATATAAAGTATACGGTTACAATATTAAAAGTGTAATGCGGGTACGTTAAGCAAGGAGCTATTTTGGAATGAAGGAAGATTTGTAGAGATTCTTGTCCCTAATTTTCCTAAGCAAGGTGAGCTGTAGCTTCCATATGTATACAGATGTGCATCTACAGCATACACTTCGTGTATCTTGAGAAATAATAGGGAAAACATAGCAAGAAACATTAGTCCGACTGTGTTTGACCCTGAGAATCTGACAAGGAAATCCTAAATAATATGCTTTAATCTAAAAAGGTGTGAGTGATATAACAGTAAGTCAGAAGAAATAATTGTCCGTTAAAAGAACATAAAAGTAAGCATAAAGACGGAAAAATATCCCGAAAACCATAAAGAAAACACCTGTGATTATTCTGATTGTTATCATAATATACCCATTGAAATAAACATCATATATGTATTAGCTGTAGTAATGTTCTCGTGCTATAGGTAAAGCCGCAACACTAACCATGTATGAGAATACGCAATATTATCATAGTAAAATAAACATATGAAATACAGCAAAAATTGCTTCTTTTTTTTTTTTTTTTTTTATTTAAATCATCTATTTGTTGTTAGGTACAAGAATCTGTGTAAAGCGTTACAGGATGCCTGGAGGACCTTACTTCAAAAAAGTACATCATTCCTACATGGCAAAAATAACCTGTCAGGACGGGTACCCCCTCTGGCTCGCTTCCTAGCTTCAGAAGTAATGCACGGGTAGGGACATTTTAATATGAATTGAAAAGCTGGGTTTCAGGAGGTGTACATCAGAAAAATTAAATCCTGAATCTGATATAAAGACCCAGTGTCTGGAGGCAGCATGCACATCAGTTTTGTCCCACATGTCCTGTACATGTGCACTTTAGTCAGGATGACTGGCTGCATCCCGTGCATCCTGATATTGGTAAAGATATCTAGTTGCATCCAGTACATCGGGGATGTAATACTTGTAACCTGTTGCATCCAGAGTAAGTTACAAGATCCTCATTCTAACCTGGAACATCCAGAATTGATTCCCCCCTTATCAGACTTCCAGATTGGTCGTCAGTCGAAGACAAACCAGGACTAATTCCAGAAAGTGACCTTTCCGTCATTTTATTTTTAGCTCTTCATGGTTCCAAGAGCAAGAGGAGACCCACTTTTCACACAGAATCTTAGTCATAGTTCCTTTGTTGTGATTTTGCAAGAATTACGGCTGGCCAATGCCCGGGTACTGCCAGTACTAGTCACATACAGATATGTCTTCTCCATTATATACATAATACACATGTTATAGGTAACCAACTCAGAGCTGGGTAGAGTATGGTTTAGCGTTAAGGTATTCAATAACATAGTAATGTCAGGTAGGCCATGTAATAGCAATCGCAAATACTTGGTTCGCTAAAACTACTAAGAGTATGGAGTGTAGATGATAACTTATTATAGTGATAAGATCTCCTCTCCATTGCTGCTTAGACTAAATAGCTGGGTGAGGAACTTGTTCGAACAATGATGTAGACATTACGGTATGGAAGATAGAAATTGTATAGGTAGCCGTCATATGAGATTAAGGACAGCTGTTATTTCTGGGAGGGGAAATCAGGATCAACTGGTAACAGTCACATTGGCTGTTAGTATGTTTCGTAATACACCATAGGTGGCCCCGTCTGATGTGTATATAGTTAATGAAATTTCGCCCTCCCCACAATATAGATAGAGTGTCAGAAAAATGGATAGTGCATGCCCAAAGAGTCAAGGTTCTGGGTGAAATATCTTTCGATCGTGTACCACCGCATCACGGGGATACTTCCAAAACTAACAGGTTATGAGACGTGGCGAATTGAGGATCTAGAAAGTTATTTCCAGAAACAAACAACCGTATACCATGATTCTCCGACCAGACTGACACCATGAGTGAGTCAATGTTACGGGTAACCAACTCAGAGCTCAGTAGAGTAAGATTAAGCATTTAAAGTGTTCGATAACGGAGTAGTGTCAGGAAGGCGTCGTAATTTAATTGCTAATACTCGTTTTCGCTAAAACTGCTGAGAGTATCAAGTGTAGATAATAACTTGTTATATTGATCAAATCTCTTCTCCGTTGCTATCCTTCTAATAGCTGGGAAGGAACTTTAATATATATATCCCGCCTGAGTTTCCGTGGCCGGTATATCAAATACCAATACTAACTAAGTACTTCCGCAACCACTATTAGTCTTTTGGCTTATCAATCCTAAGTGCGAACACTTGTAAACTCTGAATAATTCTGCGCTTCTGGTCATTCAGCTTATTATACTTTGTCTTCCTGAGGGTGTGCGAGACTCGGCCAGTCGGAAGTAAATGATGCCTTTGCCATATGAACTTAGTCTGAGTATGCCGCCCCATTTACGAACATACAAGTCGTTTCTCCGTTACTGAGCTGATCAGTCTCAATATCAGGCCTCGGTGATAACACAGAGGCATGACTACATTATCATTATGTGGAGTTGGTAGGCTAAGTGCTCTATCGCTTCTTTGATTTGCCTAGCGAGAGTGGGCTTGCAGCTACGTCTCCTTACCTCCCGTCCGTTGTTGCAGACCTATCACTATTCGACATCAGCCAACATGAAGCATTTATTAATTTTCTAATTCGGTAGGTTTTCCTGCTCATGTAGATCTCATTTGTATAATATACTGGATTCCAGCTGTATGCGCAGTGCACACTAACCCTCTCATATATCCTGCGAACAGCTTCCTGTTGGACGGACTGTGATGATGTATCTGGTGTTATGGGGATGCTGCCAATTCCGCAATTGGTTGCTGGTAACTAGCAACTACAGACCGTGCTGCAGGCGACGTCGAGGCTCTACATTGGGGCCAGAGGGGGGTGTTGGAACTGCCTATGCCTAACACGAGCTCCCTCTTCCAAAAGCTTGTCACGAGTCTTTCTTTTCTTCTGTTTCTCATTATCCTTTCTAGAACTCAGTATTGCAGGGTAAAAAACTTTCCGCATTTGCTTGGCCACGACAGGAAAACCTTTCTAGCTATTCTACCTCTGCCCTTCCAATCATTGCCAGGTTTTCTCCATGAAAACTTTCCATCAACTCCTGAGCGTGTTCCATGCTTTCCGGTGGTTTCCAGGTATTCTCATCCACCTAACAACCTTTCCATTTCACATAATATCTCAATTTGCGCATCCTTATATCCCGTCCGCGAACCCGACTAGTATATGAGATAATTCACTTCTTACTATTTTTTCAACCTGCTATTCCAAATCTCCCTCCATTTCCTCATGGGCTTGTGGTGGTAGTTCTTTTCCTTGAAAAGTTAATGCTCGGTAGGGTTCCAGTAATGATACATGGAATATGTGGTGGATATGCCATCAGTCGGAAATGCGTATTTTGTATGATGACTGTCCTCTCTTCTCTAGAACTTCAACTGGTCCATATCGCTTAGGGTTTAGCTTTTTGAATGGTCATTTGGAGCGGATCTTTTTTGCAATTAAAATCACCTTGTTGTGGATGTTTATGTCTGCCGGTACCATTGCCTTTTTGTCGTAGTATTTCCTCATGGCTTCCCTGGTATGTTCTGGGGTTTCAGCAGCGTTTTGAAGGATCGCTTACATCCAGTGTGCGTCCGTTGTAGCTCCTGGATTATGAGCTTCCCTTTCTTTGATCCACTCAGTCTGTTGGTCGAATCCATAATTAGCGAGAAACGTTAAAATTTTGTTGGCATTCGTGGCTGAGTTGTTGTATGCATGTTCTGCTAACGGAAGCAGTTGATCCCAGTCATCTTGATTATAGTTAACAAAATACCGCAGATAGCATTTGAATACTTGATTGGTTCTCTCAGTTTGTCCCTCTGTTTGTGGGTGGTAAGCGGCTGACATTTTACGTTTAATTCCCAATTGCTTGCATAATGATTCCCATGATTCTTCTGAAAACTTTGCGTCTATGTCCAATACTATCTCTGTTAGCAGCCCGTGTAGTTTCCATACTTCCTGTGGTAAAGCCTTTGCTACACATTGGGCAGTTGAATTTTCGTGTAGGCCGATGAATTGGGACATTTTAGTGAATCGGTCTAGGAGAACCAAAATTTGTGTGTTCTTGTGACTCTGGCAGATGGGTAATGAAGTCGGTAGAGATCGATGCCCATGCCGCATAAGCGACTTGCAACGCTTGTAACAGGCTGAACCTAGTATGTCGTGGAGACTTGTTGTGTTGACACTTGTCGCATGACCGGACATAATCCTTTTTCCAGCCTGCCAAGCCTTTCCTGTTGAAATCCCAGGTGACAATTTTGACAGTTTTTTCTTGGCCAAAATGTCTTGCCACCTTCGAATCCTGACATCCTTTCACGATTACCATTCGCAATTTGTCATTATCAGGTATGTAGAGTTGGTTTTTGTAGTATAGAAAGCCATTGACTGTTTTCAATTGGTTTGGCAACGTCCCCCCGTCTCGTTTCAAGGCTTCCAACTCCCTTTTTTGTCCTTTCCACTCTTCGTCTAGCTCGGCAGCAACCAGGACATGGTCAAGAAATTTGCTAGCAAATACCTTCGTTTTTATCAGTGCTATGGTGGAGTTTGACATCAAGACAATTTCTTGTCTTGACTGAGGATTGTGTAGTTCGTCCAATTGGTCAAAATGTTTGTTGGTTTCTGCATTTGCGTGCAGTATACTTTTCGTAGTTGTAGACGGTTCCGTTGCTAGCATTCGTGTTAGAATGAAATCAGTGCTTCCGAACCCTTGGCCCAAGTGCTCTGTTCGATCTAACTCGTTGACCTTCATCACTTCACTGTTTTTAATTTGAGTTACTATCAGCTGCACTATGCAATCGCTTTTGCGTACTTGATAGTCCTGGAAGCTGTGGTTCCGCAACAGTACCTTGAGTTCACCTGTATACTCCGAATCAATGATTCAATCTTCAAACTCAACTATGGGTTTACTCACTAGTCCACTGCGAGACGCGATTCTTCTCTATGTTCCTGGTGGTAGACTGACAGCTATGCCTGTATCTATCAACAGCTGTCCCTTTGCCAGAAGTGGGGCATCGTTTAATGCGTAGAGGTCGTGACAAGCTGCTATTCGTGCTCACTTAGTCGGTATTACAGCCACTTTGATCCATTTCTTGATACGTATAACGTGAAGGTTCGGCAACTATTCTTCTATCTCTATCCCTTCATCTTCGTCGCTCTCTGCTGATGTCAAAAAGATTTGAAAATGTTCCGGTTTTGAAATAGACTTTTTGCTATGTGCAGCTCCCTGCTCTTGACAGTACTCTGGCCATCTACTTAAGGCGTGAGGTATTCCTCCTTTTATGCCTGGTCAGTATACGATTTTGAAATCATATTCTGCTAGGGCTTGTGCCCAACAGATTTGCCTTCTTTCCATTTCTTTGTAGTCCAAAAATATTGTAGATTTTGGTGGTCCGTATAAACCGTAATGCGGTTTTCAATGCCCAAGTGGTAATGTCTCCATTCCTTGAAAGCTTCCATTATTGCTTGTAATTCCTTATCATGAATTTTGTATTTTCGTTCACCACTGTTTACTTTTCGCGAATGGAACGCCACCTGAAGAAGTTTCTTGTCTTGAAATTGTGACAAAACGCAAGAAAGGGCGAAATCGCTTGCATCCGTTTCCACTACTGTGTCTAGCCCAAGATGGAAATGACAAAGTACGGGTGTGGTACCAAACTTTTCCTGCAAAATTTCAGAGGTTGTGTTGTGTTCAGTGCCCCAACAAAAGTTTCATGGGCCACCATTTAAGGTTTACATGATTGGCTTGCAAATCTCGGAGAACTCGTGAATGAAATGTCGCTCAAAATTAGCAAATCCGATGAAGACTTGGACTTTCTTAACAGTAGTGGGCGCCTTCCATTCTCTTATGGACTTAACTTTTCTTTCGCTCATTTCCATTCTTCCGGTATTGACGATCTAACCACCAAATTCAACTCCTTGGACATGAAATATTTATTTTTCTATGTTGACTGCTTGCTGGTTTTCTTTTAGTTTCTGCAGAACCTTTTTGACTAGCTGAAGATGATCTTTCTTGTTTTCCAAGTGTATCAGAATGTCGTCTAAGTAGACAACAACTCCAGGGTCAAGAAATTCACAGAGTGTTTCGTCCATCATTGATTGGAAAGTAGGGGGCGCGTTAAGTCATCCGAAAGGCATTACATGCACTCGTAGTAGCCGTAACGGTATCGGAACGTGGTTTTCCATTCGTCTCCTTCGGCTATTCACACCAAGTAGTTCCCCTTTTTAAGGTCTATCTGAGGGAGCAACTGGGATTCTTCTACTTGGTCTCTCAGTTCCCTCATGATTGGTATCGGGGATCTGTTCCCAATGGTAACTGAATTCAAAGCTCGCTAATCAACTACGACTCATAGTTTGCCATTTGATTTTGGAGTAAATAGAATGGGAGCGCCGGCAGGTGATTGACTGGGTCGGATTTTCCCTTGTTGTAGCATTTCATCAAAGCACTTCCCAAGTTCCTTTAGTTGCATTGCCAACAATGGGTAAATAGAGCCCCAAGGTGGTTCTTCCCCATCCTTAATTCTGATGTTGTAATCCCATTTTCTCCTAGGGGCCATCTGCGTTGCAACTTCCTGCTCGAATAGTTGAACATAATCGTGGTAGTGTTTGGATATTTTATGTATGATGTTCGCGACTGGTTCGTCCTGACACTGTATTCGTCCTATGACTTGTGCATTTGGGTCGAAAACTACCGTCTCGTCATACTCCCACATATCCCACAATCCTTCAACCATTTTGTGGTCCTGACATGATGGTTCAGAAATATACCAATTCTCCAGGTTTTCAATATTTGTCAAGTGGTGTTCCATACACCACCCAAAAGGAATAATAAGTTTACAGTTTCCTGCATTTGCAATTTCAGAGCAGATTTCTGATCGGGGAGAGTTTGTTCTGATCTCTTACAAAATTAGAATAGTAAAATGTTTTCTGCGGCTTTCAGTGGCAGAACCATCGAATCCTTAGATTTGTGTCAGGTTTTGTTAAATTTTATAGTGAATATCAAATACTTGTATGAGGCGAGTATGGATTAGGAAGATATTCGAACCTTAATCTAATAACATGCGAACCGGAATTCTTTTCCTTCTGTCTCGATGTGTGCAGTGCCTTCTAGACAATTGTATCGTCGTGGTCGAGGTATTTTTCCCTCTTCCGGACCTCAATCAACGTATCTGGCTTCAGCTTTTGAAACATTTGTAGATGTTTGAGACCATGCCCCCATAGTTTTGGTCAATTAGATCTTCTCAGCCAAACAAGTTCTTGTTAGCCTTTTCTTTGATAGGGTTCTAAACCTGGTCTCGGCGTTTCACCAACACTCGAGGTGAGAGCGAGCTGTTATTGGGTTGCTTGCCCACCTTCCATCTACAAATTTTTGGTCATCAGGCAGCCCACTACTAGCAGTCTTTACCACTTGCCGAATGGTTCCCTCTCATCCTGCTTTTACAACCTGCAGTTCCTGTCTGGGTGGTATCCACGATCGTCCAGATAGGTACATAGTATTACCATCATGTTCATCGGGCTGGCCGATTACCATGTTCTATCCTTCCCGCGCTTGTACTCCACCCTCATTTCTTGACATCATCTCCGTCACAGAATTCATACGTTGGTACCTCCGAATCAATTTGAGGGAAACTGTGTCTGTGAGAAGCAAGTCTAGAGCCTTGTTCTGTGTGCCTCCAATACTAGTGCTTGAGCGATGTATGCCTTGTTACTCCCTAGGGTCATCGCCCTCGCCCCTACTGACTCTCCCCAGTATGATTTCTCTAAATCTCATTTTAATCGCAAGTTGGTCCTTATCGGAGATCTTTGAGTTTCCTGATCATGTGTCCGACTACTATCATTTATTTTCCCTGGTTGATGTGTAGGGGGTCCTTACCACTAGTGGGTGGGGAAGGTGTTCCTCGCATCTTTTCTTCGATTCCTATAGACCTGCATGCCTATTGGAGCAGCAGTCGTATAGACTATCCGATCTCTGTCACCGCCGGTATCAAATTCCCTTAGTCCTCCCTTTTATGATCCGAAAGGTTTTCACAAACCCTTGTGGGCCCTTCGATTCCCGTAACTTTGGCCTTTTGAGGGTGTGGTTTGTTTCCATCAACTAAATTTAATCGCAGACTCGTCTTATTGCATTGGTGATCATTCTATTCCTCCTTGTTGGTACTCTTCCAAGGAGACCATTGGATTGCGCTTCCTTGGGCATATTTCCTGCAAGTTTTACATTTATGGTTTGACAAACCACATCGTGTACAACCCATATTTTTTTTGCTTTCGTCAATGAGTTTTTGTGGATCGCCCTTGTTCATTTTTTCCCATTCCGTGCGGTTTCTCAACTTTTCAGCCTTATTCAACATTGAGGTCCAACCTTCTTGTTTGGTCACCTTGTATGCTTCGCGTTCTGCTTTGGTGTACTACCTACCCTTTTTGATGATTCTGGTTCCACCTCTTTTCTCATCACGGTCCTTTCTTATTGTCGTCTGGACTTGGCTTTTTCGTATAAAGAATCGTTGATCCAGTTTCCATTCATCATAACGTTCACCACATTCCCTTAATGGACCTAACCATTCTTCATCGGGATTGTATTGTTTTAAGAACAGTCATTCCAGTATTTGTAGTGGTAACTTTTCTCCCAACTTCCTTCACCACGCAACACCAGTTAATTGCACTTTGATGTTAAGGTGTTCATCTTTAATGAGAGGGTGGAAATCTTTCCCTCGTATTTAACTTTATCCATATCTTGTAGTGCATCTCGGTCTTCTGCACTGCTGGCATATCTGTTGGTAATTTCCTGACTGAAACATTGCCCATGAGTAAGCCCTTCAATTCTTTTATGGCCTAACTTGCCCGTCATGGCGCATCGATGCAAAGTTGTAAAATGCACAAGATTTTCTCCTCTGGTCTGACTAATTGGATGCTGCATCCTATGCATGTGCTTTTCCCAATGTTGCCGGTTTCTTCAAAAATAGTCTTCGTACAGGAGTAACTAAGACTCCACGTTTTGGTAGTCCTCTGCCTCGAACAATTCTACTGGCGGAGGATCTTTCCTTTTATCACTGGTCAGTCCTTTGCTTACCGCTTCTATAAGTAGCTGCATTCGTTCGCAGTCCATGTCTTCCCTAGGCCTCATTCTGCACCTGGCTCGATGTTGTATTTGTTTCCACCTACGTTGGTCCTCATCAGGGTCCCTGTAGCTTTCACTGCCTAAAGAACTACTTGATGAGCAATTGTCATCATCATCGCCATCATCTGGATGCCCTGGGCTGTTTCTTAGACCTTGCGGTGGTCCTTTTCCACCCTCACTAGGCCCTGCTCCTCCCTCTTGTTGCTCAGCGGTCTTTCCCTTTCTTTTTCAATTTTCATGAGAGTTTCGGCTGTCCTTAGATGCATGGGCCCTTAGGTGGATTCCTTTCTCCTCCGTCAGCACCTGATGTTCATTGGTTAACCTGTGCCTACAAATTGCCCAACAGTCTTTTTAATTCCTGGATTTCTGCATCCTTCCGGGCGTTAAATTCTTTGTTGACACCCTGGTTTCTTGCTACTTGTACTATTACGTTCTCGTTTTCCACCTTTTGTATAGCTAATTCTCTTACTAATTCATCACCCCGTGATTGTAAGATGTTAGATTCCTTTTCCAATAACAGGTCTGGAGCGAGGGATTATGCATCAGTTGTTCCTATGTTGCTATTTTATTTAATTGCTGACTCACATCTTGTTGTCGCTCCTGTCGTTGACAAATCCTATTTACTTGGTCCATTCGTCTTAACTCAGACCAGAAAATCCCAAGATCCTTAATCTTTTGGCGTATCTTACATAAGTGATATCGTATCTTCTCCACAACATGCAGTTAGCACCTACCAGTGGCACTTTTAGCCAGTGGTGCAGAATTAACTTTGTCGTCAAAGTTAAGAACAGTTTCAGGGCAGGGATATTTCCAGATAAGTACTTTCTGCGACTGCACGGCCTGATGTGCCATTTGCTGCGTCATCATTATGTAATTGTTTTCCTTGTGTCATGCAACTGGAAGTTTGATAAAACAACCTAGTGTGAGGCTACCTTGCTTGTCTGACTCGAAGTCGTCGTAATCGTCTTTGTTCAAAGGGGTCGTTAAGTACCCGGGAAGTGGTTCAGATACGTTCTGTGTAGCCGATGTATTCCCTAAGATGATGAACAAATAGTAACAAATGATAATAGCAAGGATTGTCATGATCATTAGACACCGTTTGTGTTGCTCATGCCTCAGTTACAGAGAGACTATCAATATAGTGTTACGGGTAACCAACTCAGATCTGAGTAGCGTAAGGTTAAGCGTTTTAAGTGTTTGAAAACGGAGTGGTGTCTTGAAGGCGTTGTAATTTAATCGCTAATACTCGTTTTCGCTAAAACTACCAAGAGTATGAAGTGTAGATAATAACTTGTTATATTGATAAGATCTCTTCTCCGTTGCTGTCTGTCTAATAGCTGGGAAGGAACTCTTATATTTATATCCCACGTGAGTTTCCACGGCCGGTACATCTAATACTTATACTAACTAAGTATCTCCACAACAACTCTTAGTCTTTCGTCTTATCAATCTTAAGTGCCAATACTCATGGACCCTGAATAGTTCCCCGCTTCTGGTCATTCGGCTCATTGTACTTCATCTTCCGCAGGGTGTGCGAGACTCCGCCAGTCGGAAGTAAATGATACCTTTGTTATATGAACTTAGTCTGAGCATGCCGCCCAATTTGTGAACATACCAGTTGTTCCTCTGTTACTGAGTTGATCAGTCTCAATATCAGACAACTGTGATAACACAGAGACATGACTGCATTATCCTTACGTGGAGTTTGTAGGCTTAGTGCTCCATCACTTCTTTAATTTTCTAAGCGAGAGTGGGCTTGCAGCTATGGCTTCTCAACTCCTGTCTGTTCTTGCAGACCTATGACTATTCGTTGTCGGCCAACATGAAGCATTTATTAATTTTCTGATTCGGTACGTTTTCCTACTTTTGTAGATATTATTTGTATCATACTGGATTCCAACTGTATAAGCATTGCACACTACCCGTCTCATATATCCTGCGAACAGCTTCCGGTTGGACAGAGGGCGACATCGTATACAGTGTTATGGGGATGCTGCCAATTCCACAATTTTTTGCTGATAACCACCAACTACGCACTGTGCTGCAGGCAACGTCCTGGCCCTACATCGGAGCTAGAGGAGGGTGTTGGAACTGCATATGCCTAACAGTCAAGTTTAGAGTCGTCAGGAATGAACCTGAAGTTGAATGTGGAGTTCTTGAACAACACCAAATATGAGCGGTGGGGCCAGGAGATGATGATGTTGAATACTGGGAAAGGATTGACTTTAATTGTTGATGGAACAGAGAAATACCCTTCCGCAGTGGGTTCGCTCGCACCAGACACAAGTACTGGAGGTACTACTGTATCTACTCAACTTACGAAAGACCCATTGAAATGGAAATCGCCAGATTTTATGGCAAAAGCTTTGCTAGCAAGCCATATGGAACCCCATTTTCGAAGGAAATGCTAGAATATTGAGACGTCAAGAAAGATGTGGACATCGCTGAAGAAAGACCAGAAGGACACTGGAGCCGAACACTTCTACCGGATTAACGATGACATCCAATCGTTAAAGGTTTCTGACTTTCCGACAGTCATCGCATTTAATGACAAGTTCAAATCCTTGCTTTGTCACTTTGCCCTTTGTGACAGTAAAGGTCAAGAGATTAGTGACATGGAGGCTACATATATCATCCTGCAAGCCTTGCCCATGGATGATGAGGCATGGAGGACATTTCGCTATATCCACAGTAATGCTAGCAGGCCACAGCAACTGATGGATAAGATGGTAAAGCACGAGAGCCATCTCAAGTCAGAAAGAAAGAATGGGGTAAGGATATGCACAGGATAAGGCGTGTATCCCAATACCGGAAATTGACAAAGGACTTGGAATGGGCGTCCTAGAAATAATAATACTGGTAGAGGGAATTGCTCTGATGACAGAGTGAGACGTGATATGATTATCGTATGCTACACTTGTGGAAAGAAAGGTCATAAGAAGAAGGAGTGCTGGTCCAGAGCTGGAGCAGGAATTTCATATTTGAGTAATGGAGGACAACAAGGAAGATACCAGAACATAAGTAGAAGAGAGACTAAGAGAAAGAGAACTGGAAATGGTGACCAGTCTGCTTCCGCAATTTGGAGTTTTAACGGAAGTAGAGATAGAGATACTGCGCTCTCCCTAGGTCAGCCAGAGTTAGATGAGGAGTGGTGGATAGACAGTGGCTGCTCGAATCATGTTTCTGGAGTTCGATCATACTTTACTGACTATCGATTGTACCCGCCCGGGGAAAGGACTGCCAATGTTGCCGACAGAAGAAATCTTGTATGTGAGGGGATTGGTACGGTCGAGATTACCGTACCCCTGCCACAGGGTAGAAGCCGAAAGGTAGCTATTGAAGATGTTATTCACGTTCCAGGCTGCCCAAATCTACTATCACTAGGTCAATTGATGGAGCACGGACTAGAGGTAATGATTGACCCTGGAATGGGTTGTTGCTTGTATCAGAACTCAGCTCTTATCGGAATTGCACGAATGAGAAATCGACTTTTCTTGCTTGCTACGCAGTTAATTGGAAGCAGGAAGGAAAGACCAAGCCACCACGAACATGTCTTCTTTAAAGCGGAAACTGGATACAACCAAAAGAAAGAGAACGAGGAACTTTGGCATCAGCCTTTAGGTCATATTGGCTACGATTCGATTAAGCCAATGAAAGAGGTAGTTGTTGGTATGGAAATACAAGTGGAAGGTAATGATAGATTTGAAAGAAAGGAGAGATGTAAAGATTGTGTGCGAGGAAGTTTGGCCTGCAAACCATTCTTACATCCACAACACACCGCAACCAAGGTCCTTGAACGTATCTATAGCGACGTATATGGGCCGGTAGAAACTCCATCTCTGGGAAAGCGCCGCCATTATGTTCTATTCACAGATGAATATACAAGATCTACCTGTGGTTATTTTATGCATCAAAAGTCAGACACATTCAACTACTTTTTAGAGTTTAAGGCTGAGGCTGAGAAGACCACAGGCGAAAAGACTCAGTCCCTCAGAAGCAATGGTGGAGGGGAATAGCAAGGGAAGAAATTTCTAGACTACCTCCGTATAAACGGGATTCGGAGTATGTGTACTACCCCATACACCCACTGCTCAAGAAATGGACTTGCCGAACGTCAAAACTGGACAATCTTGAATACGGTCTTGAGCATGATGTCTAATGTAGGAGCACCCATGGTCTTTTGGGTTCTGGCTTGCGAGACAGCTGTATATCTCCGCAATCATTCTCCCAGCAGCCCTTTATAAGGAAAAACTTCTTATGAGCTCTAGTTTAGCAGAATGCAGGACATTAGTCATCTACGTGTCTAGGGATATAAGGTCATGTACGGGATACCAAAGGAGCGCCAGAAGAAGTTAGATTATAAGGCAAGAAATGGGATCTTTGTCGGGTATTGCTTGACATCAAAGCATTATAAGATTTACAACCCCAAGAGCTACCGTTTGGTTACCAGCCACGATGTAATTTTCTACGAAGATTGTGGACATTGGAACTCCGCAGTGGAAAATTCTACTGAGATGGGTAAGAATGGAGGCATGAAGAATGCGGAGCAGTACGGATTATGAGAATTATTTGAGAGTTACAACGGCTTAGAAACTGATGACGAGGACTCAGTGCCAGCTGAGGGGGAATGGGAAGAACACGGTGTGATACATGATTGACTACCAGCAGAACACATCGAGAAACCTGTTCATAAATACTCCGGAAGTACTCCCGGGATCAGTACAACTAGGGCCCAGGTGAGGTCTGGTCCTACGAAGCTTACTCGGGAATTAAAAGCTTTACCATCGAATTTGGGAAGAGCGTGGGATTTGGAGAATGAACAGCACGAAGAGGAAGGGAATGAAGGGACCACAAGCAAAGCTGATTTTCTTGGCATGGTAAAGGCTGGTCCACAGTCTATCAAGGAGGCACTTAGATTACCTGAAAAAGATATGTGGATGAAAGTAGTTGAGGAAGAAATTGATAATCTAGAAAGGCATAAGACATGGGTCGTGGTGGACAAGGTGCCAATAGACAGGAAGGCAATTACATAACGAATGGTGTCGCAGAGTGAGTTGGGTTCAGATGGGGGTTACGAACGATATAAGGCCCGTTTGGTTGCCCATAGCTTCAAACAGAAACGTGGAATAGACTTCTTGCATACCTATGCCCCACCCATTTGGTTTCACTTAGTACAGTGCAACTAGTGCGGTCATTCTCAGCTGCCCACGACTACGAGATTCATCAACTGGATGTCGTTGCAGCCTTCCAGAAATGTAAGATCAAAGAGCAGATATATCTACAGTTGCCATTAGGTTTTGAAGTTGTAGGAGGAGGAGTGCACAACGTTACTGGTGGAGTTGTGTATACAGGCAGGCAGGAACCAGTATGCGTTCGCATTCTGAAGAGTCTCTACAGTCTGCAGCAATGCGCACTCTATTGGTATGGAAAGCTGGATAGTCAACTGGTTAAGAATGGATTTAAGAAGAGTGAATGGGAAGCCGGTGTCTACTATCAGGGGGAGCTAGTTCTGCTTGTATGGGTGGATGATATTTTGCTCATTGGGAAGAGAGGCGCTGTGGAGACAATTAGAAAAAATACTCCGAAACACCTTCACTGTGCGAGATATGGGCCCAATAGGACATTTTCTCAGTATGCAAGTAACCCGCAATGTGAGGATGAAGCGGATAACACTCGACCAGTCTGGATATATCTCGCAGGTTCTACGGAGATTCTAGATAGATGGTGTGAAAGGTGCAAATGCTCCACTGGACCCAGGAATGTCCTTGCTAAAAAGAAATGGAAAGACGACCGCTTTGGGTGAAGAGGCAAGTACAGAGGGCAAAGGAGCGAGTTGCATGGACAATCGTGGTGGTGAGAGTAAGGCAGATCAAAAGGAGTATCAGGAGATCGTGGGGAGTCTCAACTTGGCCGCCATTGCCACACGCCCAGATATTTCATGTACAGTAGAAGTGTTAGGGAGATATGCCTCTGATCCTGCGCAGAGACACATGATAATGGCTGGACGTGTGATGAGGTACTTGGCAAGGACAGTGGGATATCAGTTGCATTTGGGAATGAGGGAAGGAGTAAACAGTCAATATGAAACCATTGCCTTTTACACAGATTCTGATTTCGCCAGCGATCCTAACTCTATGAAGTCAACGACAGGAATGGATATTCGTGACCGGTATGGCTCAATCATTGCATGGCAGTCAAAGAAACAGCCAATAACAGCCAAGAGCACAGTGGATGCTGAATATATCGCTACTGCAATCAGTCTCAATGAAGGAATTTGGATCCACAACCTTGATTGCGAAATGCACCAGTCATTGCCAGTCACCCGCCACCAGACAGGTCAGATAGCAGTGGAACGCAAGTCACTGCCTGTCTACATTGAGAATCTGGCAAATATCAAATATGCAAACATGGGCGAATACCAGACCCCAAGCAAGACAGTTAGGGCTAAGGTTCATTGGATCAAGGACCAGGTTCGTGACAGCACTATTACTATGACATATGTACGAACTACTGAAATGATAGTGGATGGATTTACAAAAATCTACGGGACTCCATTGCCATTACAACCACTGCAAAAGAAAAAACCATACCAAACTTTTCGCCAAGCTTCCACTTCATTGGTCAACAACCAATCCTCACCTCTTCATCCCTTTACTTTAAAGACTTTTCATCAACAAATTGTTCCCCTTTTATTTGTTTCCATCACCTTTGTCAACTGAGTTCTCTCCCAGGACCCTCTGATGTCTCATAGACGGAGGGGCAGAGGGAGTGGTGGTTCAAACCTCTTTGCCAACCCCCTCAACCCATCTTTTCAACCAAACAACCCATCCTAGTCTGATGACACCCATATAGGTGAAGGCATTGCCTCCCCAGTCCAGACAGTCCCAGTCCAGACAGTCCCTGCCCCTCCTTCCTCTGCCACATCAGGAGAGGAATACTCTGCTTTCCCTACCTTTTCACCAAGGGCAGTTGGTGGTGTAGAAAACACTAACATCGGCCTTTCTCTACAGACGACCAGACCTGAAGAAGCCTTCCAAGCCCTCCAAGAGCACCTTATAGTAGTTCAAAATCGCCATATCACAGAAATTCAGACCCTGCAGGATCAAGTTGCTACCCTCATCTCTCAAGTTGCTACCCTCACCTCTCAAGTTGCTACTATCACCTCTCAAGTTGCACACCTCGAGTGCCAACTACAACACCAACCACCAGCACCACGCCAACAACCCACCTTGCCCCCTCTATCACTACAGCAGACCTGGGCCCAGAAAGCTCCCAGAGCAGTTCCAGCCAAACCTCCTACCACTTCACCAAACAAAACTGCACCAGCTGCTGTTTTGACCAAACGTGACTGTACCATTGTCATTGAAAGAGATGGCTCAATTCTATCTAATACAACCAGCCCCCTCAGCATCCGTGATGCAATCAACACTGCAATCAAGAAGCCACTCATTGCAACAATTGAGTTCACAGCCAACCACCATGTCTTCCTCCTCACAAGGGACAATACACCGGCCTCCTCCGTCCTCAAAGCCCACCGCTCTGCTATTGAGGAAGCCATCAGAACCACCATACCTGCTGCCTCTGGCCTCAGAAAAGATGAAATCTGGCACAAGGTCATCCTACACGGCATTCCTACCTCCACCTTCATCAACACTG
This sequence comes from Tuber umbilicatum, assembly GCA_003313605.1. Taxonomy (NCBI): domain Eukaryota; kingdom Fungi; phylum Ascomycota; class Pezizomycetes; order Pezizales; family Tuberaceae; genus Tuber; species Tuber umbilicatum. The sequence goes on along the minus strand of QLOI01004743.1, from coordinate 9,750 downwards.
TTCAGTCTGAAATTGAAGAGTTCAACCCAGGCACCCACCTCCCCCGCCCTCCCAGATGTCTCACCACAGAGGCCCAATGCTAGGACAAAGCAGCATCTCCTATGGTCCTCACCATTGCTGGCAAAGATTCTACGGAAAAAGCCCTCACCAGAGTCCTCTCACTCTTAGGGCAGAAGTTCAAGGTTCAACGCTACTTGTCCTTTGGTCCTGACACCCAATGCACCAAATGCCTAGCCTTTGGCCACCACCCCTCCCAGTGCACCAGCACCCAACATTGCAACATTTGGTCTATGGAACGCCCTGCGCACCTCCATACCTGTGGTAGATCAGATTGCCCTACCAAGGACAAAGCATGTCTTCACACTACAATTCTATGCAGCAATTGCGGTGACTCTCACCAAGCCAACTCCAAGGAGTGTCCCACCTACCTTACCGCACACCTAGCAGCACCTGAGAGAAGGAACAGGGCTACTTAGGTTATTATATGTATTTCCTTATATTAGTTAGGCATTAGGTGGAGAGGAGGACTTCCTTTGTTTTGGGATCGTTAGCGCTTTGACAGGGGTCAAAACGAAAGAGTGCGACTATCATGTAAGAGAAGGATTTCAGGGACCAGGTACAGAGTGGTGTACAGTTCTGTATGTTAGTGGTGCTTCATAGCCCCCCGTGCTCTATAAGTGTAATGAGATATAATAATAATAATAATAACAAAAATCTACAGCGATGTCAAGCAGGCTGAATTGGTTGAGAAACTGGGCTAAGCTCAGAGGATTGTGAGTGGCAAGTTTCAGGGGGAGTGTTGGAAGGATGACGTAGACTTTACAGTTTGGAAGATAGAAAGCGTATAGGTAGCCATCATATCAGATTGAGGACAGGTGTTATATCCAGTTAGAGAAATCATGATAAACTGGTGACAGTCACATTGGCTGTTAGTGTGTTTTGTGACACACCATAGGTGGCCACATCGGATGTGTCTATAGTTAGTGAAATTTCCCCCTCGCCGAAATACAGATAGAGTGTCAGAAAAATAGAGAGTGCACATGCAAAGAGTCAAGATTCTGTGTGAAATATCTTTCGATCGTCTACCACTGCACCACAGAGATACTTCCAAAACCAACAGAACTCTTATATTAATATCCTCTGTGAGTTTCTGCGACCAGTACATTTAATACCTACACGAACTAAGTATCTACACAACAACTGCTTATCTTTCGTCTTATCTATCTCTGTGCGACACTGGTAGTCTTACGAGTAACCAACTGAGAGCTCGGTTGAGTATAGTTAAGTGTTAAGGTATTCGATAATGGAGTAATGTCTGGAAGGTCTTTGTAATTGTCGGAAAAGAAGAAAAGGATACAGAAATGTAGCAGGGTGGAGCACATGAGTATTATCCAACCGATGACCACTGTTCATCAGGCTGCTATCAAGTACTGTATAACCTTCACGGACCCCATACCTATTAGGATGACTAGTCACCTCTGAGATACAGTCCAAGATCACCCTTGACATGACCACATTAGGAAGTTATTTCCGACACTCCCACTGCTAACTAATTCTCATATATATGAACATCCCATATGGTGAGTCTTATGTAACAGGTTCCAAAGAAAGAGAAAAGAAACAAAAATAAATTTGAAATTCATTAGCTCATCCAGGGCTGGCCTCATTAAAGCCATATCTACTTTGCTAGTTGGATTTCCAGAGTACAGCAGCATCTTGCAATGTAAAGACGTACACAGATGTTGACCGCCTATCATCTCAATCTCCTGCATGGTCTGAGTCTGGGTATCCAATGAGCTTTACCTGAGTGTTGCTCCCACTGTCCCTACTGCAATATGTTAGGCCAAGTTTCTGGGTCTGCTTGAGGTACCGAAGGGCGCGTTTTGCTGCAATGAGATGCTTCTTGGTTGGTCCAGAGTTAAATTTGCTTAGTGTGGAGACTGTATACGCTAAATACGGCTGTGTTGCTGTCATTAGGTACATCAGGCTGCTCACAAGGGATTGATATAACTGTTGATTAGCCATATTTAGTTCGCCTATATCTTGTTCCAGCTGTCGCGTTATACCCAATTCCATTTGAGTTGCAACCTGATTACAGTTTTCCATTTCAAACCGCTTGAGGATAGTATCAACAAATCATTGCTGGCGAAGTCGGATATGTCCTTTGCATAATATATCAATCCGGATACTAAGAAATTCACGAGCTGGGTCTAGATTGGTCATATGGTACTTGTCAGAAAGTAGTTCTTTGATTCATTTAATATGGGTACCAGACTCGCAGGCAATAAGCAAGTCATCAATATAGAGTAGAAGATAAAGATATCTGCCCATTGGTAAGTGAAGAATGTATAGGTTTGGATTGCTACTAGATCGTTGGAAGTTTATTGACCTAAGGTAGCTGTCAATATGCTCATGCCACAGGCGCGGGGCCTCTTTAAATCCTTAAAGTGCCTTCTTAAGCTTGCAGATACTTCCCGGGATAGTCAAGTGGGATTCAAGAAGTCCTTCAAGGAGTTTCATATATACAGTATCTTCAACTGGTGGATTGAGAAATGCTATTACCACGTCCATTTGATCAAGTTCCCACCCATGATATGCTGTCAAAGCTATCAATATGCAAAAGCTTCTAAGATTTGCAACTGGACCATATGTATCACCATAGTTAGTCTGTTCAAAGCCCCTACTCACAAGTCCCGCTTTGTACCTTTTTGAGCCATTAGGGTTGATCTTTGTCTTGAAGACACCCAATCGGCTTGATGCCTCTCGTTTCTGTACATACTCCCAGGTCTGATTCAGCTTTAAGAAGCTCAATTCTGCCAGAATTGCCACTGCCCATTCTCCAGTGTGGTCCTGAGGCAAGACTTCCGGTAGCTAGTCAGGTCACCCAGCTCCACATTTGTCTTTGCAGCCATAGTGTCTTTCCGACCACCAAGTCTGTGTGATTGTCGAGGCCACTCCCTGGTAGCTTCTGGGCCTACAGATACTTCTTCAATATTGGAGAAAAATTGCTCGACAGCTGTAGGATCTCCAAAGCATTGTTGCTCTGCCTCTTAGAACGTCTAGCTTGTAAGCAATTGGCTACTAACGGAATTACTGGAATGATTTAATTCCTTAAAGCAGGTAGTCTCTCTACAGCTGATGTCCTTGGCCATTGTAGGCCCTTCATCATAGCAAATACCAAGATTCTGAAGCTCTGATATTGGCGATTGAAGCATAGTAGCTTTGGAGACTGTAAGGGAGTATTGCCTTGCAATCTTGGTCTCATCAAAGATAACATCCGAGGCTTGAAGGATTCGGCCTTTCCAAAAGTTGCGTGTTCCTGAACTATGTGTCTCCCGCATGCCACTCCTAGTGCCAGTATTGCTGCTCTCAATCTCTTCAGTCAGAGGATCCCACAGATGCCATACATTTGTTGGGTTTGTGTTACAGGTAACTAACTCAAAGCTCGGTGGAGTATGGTTAGGCGTTTAAGGTATTCGATAACAGAGTGATGTCAGGAAGGCCTGTAATAACTGTCGCTAATACTCAGTTCACTAAAACTACTGAGAGTATGAAGTGTAGATAATAACTTGTTATATTGATAAGATCTTTTCTCCATTGCTGCTAGTCTGATAGCAGGGGAGGAACTCTTATATTTATATCCCACGTGAGTTTCCGCAACGGGTACATCTAATACCTATACTAACTAAGTACCTCCGCAACAACTACCAGTCTTTCATCTTATGAATCCTGAGTGCGAACACTCGTAGACCCTGAATACTTCCCTGCTTCTGGTCATTCAGCTTATTTAACTTCGTCTTCCTGTGGGTATGCGAGACTCCACCAATCGGAAGGTAAAGTTGCCTATGCCATCTATACTTGGTCTGAATTATGCCACCCAATTGTGAACATACCAGTCGTTCCTCTGTCATTGAAGTGATCAGTTTCAATATCAGACACTGGTGACAACACTGAGGCATGACTGCATAATCTTCACGCAGAGTCGGTAGGCTTAGTGCTCCATCCCTTCTTTGATTTCCCTACCGAGGAGTTCTTACAGCTATGTCTCCTTGACTCGCGTCCATTTATTGTAGACCAATGACCTCTCATAGTTGGTCTACGTGAAGCGCAATATCATAATATTGTTCTGTGGAACTTTCTGTTCATTTTGATACCCTTTGTATTGCATACTACATTCCAGTTGTATAACAGAGCTCACTACCCCTCTCATATATCCTGGGAACAGCTTCCGGTTGGACGGACGGCGACGACGTATAAGGTGTTACGGGGAAGCTGCCAATTCCTAGATTTTAGCTGGTTACTAGCAACTTCAGACCATACTGCAGGTGACGTCCAGGCCCTTCAGCAGGGCCAGAGAGGGGTGTTTGAATTCATTATGCCTAACACAAGCTTCCTCCTCCAAAAGCTTGTCACGAGAGTTTTCCTTTCCTTAATTTTTTTTTATTCTCTCTAGAACTCAGTATTGTAAGGTAAAAAACCTTCCACTTTTGCTAGGCCATGGCAGGAAAACCTCTCAAACTATTCTACTTCTTCCCTTGCCTGCATTTCCGGGTTTTCCCTGCGAAAACTTTCTACCAGTTCCTAAGCATGTTCCATACTCTCCGGTGGTTCACGGGTGTTTTCATCCTCTGAACAACCTTTTCATTTCACCTAATACCTTAGTTTGCGCATCCGAACATTGCGTCCCCGTACCTTTCAAGTGTATGAGATTATTTAAGTCCAAACTATTTTTTCGAGCTCCCATTCCAAATGTTCCTCAATTTCCTCACGGACACGTGTTGGTTGTTTTCTTTCTGCCCGAATTGACATGCGGTCAGGTTGCAGTAATGATACAAGATATTCCGGATGAATATGCCCGCGGTCAGAAATATTTAGTTTGAAATACAAACGTCCTCTTTTTGCTAGGACTTCGAATGGTCCATAGAGCTCAGGGCTTAGCTTTTTAGATAGTCCTTTAGAATGAATGTTTTTCACATTCAATATCACCTTATCGCCGATGTTTACATATGACTGTTCTATAGCCTTTTTATCGTAGTACTTCCTCATGGCGTTCCTGGTATGTTCTAATGTCTCGGCTGCTTTTTGGTGTATTGTTTTCATCCACTGTGCATACATCGTTGGTCCTGGATTTTGAGCTTCCCTTTCTTTTGTCCATTCCGTTTGTGAATGGAACTCATAGTTTGAGAAAAATGGTAACATTTTATTGGCGTTGGTGGCAGAGAGGTTGTACGCATGTTCTGCTAGAGGTAGTAATTGATACCAATCGTCCTAATCGTAATTGATAAAGTTCCGCAGGTAACCTTCAAGTACTTGGTTGGTTCTCTTAGTTTGTCTGTCAGTTTGGGAGTGTTATGTGGTTGACATTTTTTATTTTATTCCCATTAGCTTGCATAATGATTCCCAGAATTCACCCGAAAACTTTGAGTCCTTGCTCAATCCTATTTCTGTTGGCAACCCGTGTAGTTTCTGAACTTCTTGTAGGAAAACCTTTGCCACATCCCTCGTGGTCGCATTTTCATGTAGGACGATGAAATGGGCCATTTTGGTGAATTGTCTTCCACGATCATAATTTGTATGTGTCCTTGGGACTCTGGCAGGTGGGTGATGAAGTCGGTGGAGATTGACGCTCATGCCGGGTAAGGAACTTGCAATGGTTGTAACAGCCTGTACCTCGCTTGTCGTGGGGATTTGTTGTGCTGACTTTCGTCGCATGAACTTACATTATCATTCATCCAACCCATCATTCTATTCCAATAGAAATCCCTAGTGACTGTTTCGCGTGTTTTTCTTTGGCCAAAATGTCCTACCACCTTAGAGTCATTGAATTCTTTCACAATTACCCTACATACTTCTTCACTGCTGGGTATGTAGAGATGATTTTGGTAGTAGAGGAATCCTTTGGTTATTTTCCATTGTCTTGGTGATGTCCTCCCATCTCGTTCCAAGGTTCCTAACTGCATTTTTCGTCCCTTCCACTCTTTACCTAGTTCTGCAGTAACTAAGACTTGGTCGAGAAATTCAGTCACAAATACCTTCATTTCTACCCATGCAAGAGTGGAATTTGACTTCAAGACATCTTCTTGTCTTGATCGAGGGTAGTGTCGTTCATTGCACTTGTTGAAACATTCCTTTCTCATTGCGTTTGCTTGTAGTATACTTCTCATTGGCCTAGATGTTTCCGCTGCTAGCTACCGTGTTGGAATAAAATCTCTGCTTCAGCAGGCTTGGTCTGCACGTTTCATCTGATTTAATTCGTTGACTTCCATCATTTCTCAATTGTCAATTTGAGTAACAATTAATTGTGCTATACGGTCGCCCTGTCGCACATAGTAGTACTTAAAACTAAGATTTCAGAAGAGCACCTTTAGCTCTCCTGTATAATCTGCATCAATAACTCTAGCTCTGACCTCGATTCTATCCTTGCTTGCAAGGCTACTGCGAGACGCAATTCTCCCATATGTTCCTCGTGGTGGGCTCATAGCTATGCCTGTATCTATCAGTAACTGTGCTTTTGCCGTGAGTGGCGCATTATTCAGAGCGTAGAGGTCATGGCCAGTTGCCATTCTTGATCCTTTTGCCGGTATCGTGGCTGCTTTGCTCCACTATTTAATTTGTATGTTGTGCAGTGTTGGTTGTTCCTCTTCCATTTCTATTCTTCATTGTCCTTGTCCTTGGTTGAAGTCAAGGAGATTTAAAAATGATCAGGTTTCAAAATAGGTTGCTCCCTATGCACAGCTCCCTCCCCTAGACGATACGCTGGCCGTCTGCTTAAGGCGCCAGGTTTCCCTTCTTTTGTACCTGGTCTGTATACAATTTTGAAATTATATTCCGCTAATGCTGGTGCCCCGCGGATTTGTCTTCCATTCCATTTCTTAGTGGTACGGAAGCGTTGCATATTTGGGTAGTCAGTATAAACGGTAACTGGTTTTCCTGTACCCAAAAAGTAATGTCCCCATTCCTTAAATGCTTACATTATCGTCAGTAGTTCTTTTTTCATGAATTTGGTAGTTTCGTTCCACAGAATTCAATTTCTGTAAATAGAAGGCCACAGGATCAAGTTTCTTATCTTGAAATTGTGATTGAATGCAACCGAGGGCAAAATCGCAAGCATCAGTTTCTACTACTGTGTCCAGCCCCGTATGGAAACGACAAAGTACGTGATCTGTAGCAAATTTTTCTTAGAAAATTTCAAAAGCCACATTCTGCTCAATGCCCAGATAAAAGTTTTTGGGGTCACCTTTTAGGGTTTCGGTGATTGGCTTGTAGATTACAGAGAAGTTTTAAATGAAAAGTCAGCAAAAATTTGCAAATCTGATGAAGACTTGAACTTCCTTAATGGAAGTAGGTCCCTTCTATTCGCTTATGGACTTAACTTCTCTTTCGCTCATTTCTACTCCTTCGGTATTTACCTGTAACCTAGAAATTCAACCTCCCCGACATGGAATGTTGATTTTTCTAGGTTGACTGCACGCTGGTTTTCCTTTAGTTTCTGCAGAACATTGTTGACCAATCGAATATGGTCCTTATTGTTTTCTGAGTATATCAAAATATCGTCTCAGTAGATGACAACTCTTTTGTCTAGAAACTCCCGTAGTATCTCATGCAATATCGACTTGAAGGTAGTGGGCGCGTTAAGTAATCCAAAAGGCATTACGATGTATTCATAGTGCCCATAACAGCATCGGAACACTGTTATCCATTCGTCTCCTTCCGCTATTCGTAGCAAGTAATAACCTTTTTTAAGGTCTATCTTAGAGAGAATCTGTGATCCTTCCAGTCGGTCTCTGAGTTCGCTCATAATAGGTATCGGGTACCTGTTTGTGATGGTAATAGAATTCAAACCTCGGTAATCGCCTACTTGTCGTAGTTTGCCATTTGCCTTTGGAACGAAAAGAATAGGAGCGCCGGCTAGTGATTGACCTGGTCCGATTTTCCCTTGTTACAGTATTTCATCCTAGTACTTTCAAAGTTTCTTTAGATGTATTGCCAACGAAAGATAAATTGGAACCCAAGGTGGTTCTTCTCCTTCTTTAATCCTGATTGCGTGATCCCATTTCCCGCTAGGAGGCATTCAGGTTGCAATTTTATTTTCAAATAGTTGTACATAGTCATGGTATTGTTCAGGGATTTTGTGTATGATGTTTCCGACTGGTTCGTACTTACACTTTATTCGTCCTATGACTCGTGCATTTTGGTTGAAAACTACAGTCTTGTCATACTCTCACATATCCCCCAATCCTTTGTCGACTAGATGGTCCAAACTTGATTCTTCTGAAAAATACCAATTCTTCGGGTTTTCAATATTTATCATGTGGTGTTCTTTACACCACCTGAAATGAATAATTATGTCTTAATTTCCTCCGTCAGCAATTTCGTGGGTGATTTCTGATCGATGAGACTTGGTTCAAGGTCTAAAGAAGTGGACAGGTAAAATGTTTTCCGCCCCTTTCAGTGGCCAAGCTATTAAATCCTAAGATTTCCGCAGGATTTTATCTTGTTTTGTAAGGAATATCATATTCCCATATAAGGCGAGCATTGATTAGGAAGATATTAGCACTAGAATCTAATAACACGCGAACCTGGATTCATTTCTCTTTTGTCTCAATGTGTGCAATGACTTTCAGGCAATTGAATTTTTTGGGTCGCGGTATCCTTGCCCGCTTCCAAATCTCGACGAACGTATCGGCTTTTCGTTATTGCGACATTTATGGATGTTTGAGACCATGCCCGCATAGTTGCAGTTAATCAGACCTTCTCAGTCGAACTGCTTCCTATTAGTTTGTCTTCAATGGGGCTCTTGACTTGGTCTCTTGGCGTTTCACCAAGACTTGAGGAGAGAGTGAGCAGTATTTGGGTTGTATGCCCTTGTCCCATCCACAACTTTTGATTTTTAGGTTATCAGGCAGCCCACTACTAGCGGTCTTTACTCCTTGCCGAAGGGTTTCCTCTCATCATGCTTTTACTACCAGCAGGTCCTGTCTGGGGGGTATCCATGATCGTCCAGATAGGTACATAGTATTACCATCGGGTTCATAGGGCTGGCCGTTTACCATGTTCTATCCTTTCCGCGCATGTTCTCCACCATCATTTCATGAGATCATATCTGTCACACAATTCATACTTCGGTACATGTGAATCAATTTGAGAGAGATTAAATCTCATAAAGCGGGGCTAGAGCCTTGTCTCTAGTACATCCGGTAAGTGCCGGTAAGAATGAAAGCTCCTGAGCAACGTATGTCTTATCACTTTCAAGGGTCATCCCTCTCGCCCCTACTGACTCTCCCTCATATGATTTTTTCTGGCTTCATTTTAATCACAAGTTGGTCCTCATCGGAGACCTTCGAGTTTCTGGAACATGAGTCTGACTACCATCATTTATGTTCCCCCAGGAACACGAGTCTGACTACCATCATTTATCTTCCCCAGTTGATGTGTTACTGGTCCTTACCACCCATTAGTGGTAGAGGTCTTCCACGCATCATTTCTTCGATTCCTATAGTTACGAGTGCCTATTTAGCACCTGATGTATAGAATACCTGATTGCTGTCACTATTGGTGTTAATTATTTTATTCCGCCATTTCGTGATCCGAATTGGTTTTCCCATACTCCGGTGGGCCCTTCTATCCGTGCTGCTTGTGCTCGTGGATGTTACGGGTAACCAACTCAGAGCTCGGGAGGGTATAGTTATGTTACGGGTAACCAACTCAAAGCTCGGTAGAGTATAGTTATGCGTATGGTGTAGTTAAATA